>JAYMFT010240768.1:0-11055 GCA_038088735.1 Panulirus argus | reverse complement strand
CTCTCTCTCTCTCTCTCTCTCTCTCTCTCTCTCTCTCTCTCTCTCTCTCTCTCTCCCTCCCTCCCTCTCTCTCTCTCACTCTCTCTCTCTCTCCTCTCTCTTCCTTCTAATCCACCCAGCCATCGAGCAAGATGAGAGAACAAACAGACAGGTCCCGCTTAAGCCTCTGGTCTCTTAAATTTATAAATGAACGTCCAAAAAATCCAGCTGAGCTCGCCCCTCTTAAATTTTGGATATTTTTTTTTGGGGGGTCTCAAAGAGGTTCTTCTGGGAGGCGCTATCAAGAGGAGGGAGCCCCCCCCCCCCCCCCAAGTGAAGAACTATGCCCAAGACTATCAGGAGGAAGTCGAAAATACTCAAGAGATTTATCTCCAAGTTCAAAAGTCTCTTATGAAGGGTCTCTTTCTATGCGTAAAGTTGCGCTTCTATCACAAGGGCTTAATGAAAAGTCCTGTTTTGGTTCGATGCCCTTAACTAATTTCGAACTCGGGTTCTGATCAACACTTAACGCTGGAGTCGGTTCTCTCCTCCTTCGTCGGGAGGTCCATAGACCATGTGTGGTCCATGTGCTTAAAGCGGGTTGAATAAAGTTCGCCATTTGACACCCGCAACGGGATTGAGGATTTGCTAATCTTGGCCAATCACAGTCTCTTGATCGACGATTTGTACGTTCTGATCCTAAACGCAGGAGTTACCGGGCTCCGCCCTCACAAGAGATTACACAGTGAGTGAAAAGTTACCTTTGGCTAGGCTGTGTCATTGGGAGTAGGGTCTCGCCGAAGAACATTTTACTCCAAAGGGAGTCCACATTTCCCTGCTACTGGAAGTAACGCAACTTTTGGGCTGTAGGAGCCTTTGGAAAAAGGTAACTCCTGGACTATATCACAGGCGTTAGCATTGGGGTAATTATAGGTACGACAAAAGAGACCTGCATTTGCTTAATATTCGATTTGTAGTGATTATTATTTGTTGCAAGTTACCACCCACCCCCGAAATGAGAAAAAACACAATATAGAAATTCTAGCAACGAAGATACCCTCTTTACAGAGAGAGAGAGAGAGAGAGAGGCTTCGGTGGAAAGGTGTTGTGATAGGGGGGGGGGATGGTATAACCATCTCTATGTTAAGGAGGCGTAAGAGCTCTTTTAGCGGTCAGCTTTCACACCCAACTCACCCACCCACCCACCTACTCACCCTAGTTCCTCCCCTCGCCCCCTCCCCCAACTCTTCCTTTGGGCACCCCCCCCCCCACACAGATGTCTGGCCCTTACCTAGGAGACGATATGTCTCCAGCCCTTTTATTGCGCAGGGGCTTTTGTCAGGGGTGCGTCCCCCGTGGCACAATTACCCAGCATCTCCGTTATCAGGTGTCGACGTACACGGGTCTGAAGACCACTTGGAAAGGGTGTGTGGAAAGGGAGGGAGGGAGGGAGGGAATCGTCCCCCCTCCCCGCACCCCACCCCACCCCGCCAACCCTTTCCGTCTATTGGCGGAGGGGTTGGGGGTGAAATGGGAAGGAGGAGGGGGGGGGTGTACGCGCTTAGGCAAGAGTCACGAGGCATTTGCTCTCCAATAAGCAGGATTTTCACGGTTCACATTTACTAACTAAATAAACACTGTGGGGGGAACTTCTCCAGCGAGTTAGGCAAGCACAATGATGCCAGGCAAATCTTATCATGTATTTTCCCCAAATTGGATTACACTCCCGGTCCAAAGAGAGGGAGGAAGAGAGAGAGAGAGAGAGAGAGAGAGAGAGAGAGAGCTGGCTAAGGGTTCAATCTCTCTCTCTCTCTCTTTCTCTCTCTCTCTCTCTCTCTCTCTCTCTCTACGCCTCCTCCTGAAACCTTTGCTGAAAACACTCACGTTGCGGATAAAAAACAATAACAACAACAACAACAACAACAACAACAAAAAATAGAGACCTCCCTCTGACATGATTTTTTTTTTGTTTCCATACCATTTCTTCCCCCCACCCCCCAACCCAACCCCTCTTTCCCCCTTTCCCTCCTTTCCTTCCTTTCCCCCCTTTCTCCCCTCCCCTTTCCCAATAACCCAATCCTGTTCCTTCCCTCGGGGGGCGGGGGTGTGTGGGGATGCGGGGGGGGGGGGGGGGCAAAAGAACTTACCCAAAACAAGAAAACATCAACGTGTACGTACGCCTTACAAAAACAAAAACAAAAACAAAACAAAAAACAAAAAAAAAAGAGGAGATGGGAAAAAGTTGTTGTAATTCCTTAGCAAAAATTCATGGAGACAATAATTTACAGCAAAAAGAAAAAAAAAAAGAAAACTCGGAGGCGCTTAAAGGGTTCGGGTGCCGTGGAATGGGCCAGGCGCGGGAGAGGAAGAAACAATTATAATAGCAATTCACAGAAGAACTTGTTCTCCTGGGGGCTGTGCCGGCAGCGAGACACAGCCGATGAGAGCACACACGACCTCGGCATATATATATATATATATATATATATATATATATATATGTGTATATATTTCTTTTTTTTTGCGTTTTGCCGGTTTAATCCATTTTCATTTTAAGCAGGGCGTTGGGGAGGTTAGGTTATATATCTCCCCAACTCCCTCCCCTCCCCTCTTCCACCCCCCCAACCACCACAACAACCACCCACACCCCCCCCCCTCCACGTAGCCCTAATAACAATCATCCAACGCAGGTATTCCATGCTTTAAAAGGACTACAGAACCATTCACACAACCTAACCATCTCCTCCACTCCTCCCCCCCTCACTCCCTCCACTTACTTGCTGCCCCCCACCGCCCCACGCACACACACGCATTAGCAGTGAGGAGGAGGAGGAGGAGGAGGAGGGAGGGGGCTGAAAAAAGGGGGGGGGGAGGAGGAAGAGGAGGAGGAGGAGGAGGAGGAGGAGGAGGAGAAACTCTTTCAGAATAATGTTCCCAAGTCCCAGCTCTCGTAAAAGAGGAAGAGAAGGCGAATGCTATTATATGCAAACTCTAATAGCCTCCTCCCTCCCTCTCTTCCTCCCTCCCTCCTTCCTTCTTCCTTCCCCACACTCCCACAGACACACCCTCCCTTCCTTCCTCCCTCCCTCTGGCCATCAAGGAAATTTCTTATTAAAATTTGAGCTGGTGCAAATTAATCCCCCGAGCGACCAATATGCCGGAATTTCATAAGGACGGGACCGCATTAATACGGGAATAAAAGCTTGAATCGTTCGCCCGGCAGCGCAGGAGAAGGGGGGAGGGGGGAAGGGGGGGGGGAAAGAAGGTGCGGCTACCATGGAAACAACAATCAGCCGATATTGGGTAACGTTCCAGTATGGTTCGGTAAGTGCGTCTGCCTGGAAATTATAATTCTGGGACGAATTTCCTTATTAATGAAATTTTTCCTCCTTTTGTAATAACGCCGCCGTTCCTCGCTCCGGCCCTTCATTTTGCCCCCCCCCCAAAAAAAAGACGTAGGATGTACACCATCCTACAACCCCCCCCCACACACACACACCCTCTTTTCTCGTCCCCCCCCTCCCCCCTTCACAAAATACACACTGGGGGATTATGAGAACATTTGGAAACCCCAAGTCAGAAGTTTCAAGTTGATATCTTAATGTTTCCTCGTTTTAATTTCGAGGGAGCTATTGCTGCTGGTGGTTAAAGAAGAAGAAGATGTTCACTCATCCTCCCAGAGAAAAATTGTCTTTGCTTCTACCACCTTCCATCAAGTCCAAAGGATTAGATTAGATGAGAGAAAAGAAAGAAGAAAGACGAGATAAGAAAGGAATACATATAAAGATCGGAATTGCATTACCCTTAGACGCCTTTTAGTGTATTACAGCCCTTTGGTATTATCACCAAGATTCGCGGGCCATAATTTGCGGGCTTATGCTCCTTTATATCATGTGATAATAGTCGAATGGGAGAACGGTAATGGCCTCGTGCCTTAATATCCTCCAGGCTACCAACCAGGTCACATATGTAAAAAATAAACCAAAATTAATGGAATTACCAAGGATGATGAGGAGAGGATAAACCACACACACACACACACAAGCACACACACACGCACACACACACACACACACACACACACACACACACAGGCTGGCTGTTCATGGAGGGGAGGGATGGGGTAACACATGCAGGGAACAGCAAAGGGAGGAGTTACGGTCATAGCACAAGTAAATACCAACAGCAGGAACAGCTGTTAGGGCTTGAGTCACAGCAGCACCTTGAACAGCAGCGGTGTAAGATTAACAGCAGCAGAAGCGACATCTGCTGCAAGCAGAGGCAGGAACAAGTGTAGTTCGGGAAGAACATTAGGAGGAACAGCAGTTGAACAAGCGTTGCTTCAACGGCAGCTGCAGAAGAAGAAGAAGAAGGAGGAGGAGGAGGAGGAGGAGGAGGAGGAAGAGGAGGAAGAGGAGGAGGAGGAGGAGGAGGAGGAGCAACAGCAGATTAAGGGCATCAAAGAACCAAGAACAGCAACTCCAACTACAGCGACAGTACGGAGCTCCAGCAGAAGGCATGAAAAAACTAATTCAAGTTACAAAACATTCCACCACGACAACGCCAGAAACCAGAGATTCCCAGCGGAATCAAAGGTGAACAAAAGACGATGCAATGGCCAAAAAAATGGGAATACGAAAAAAAAAACTCGGAAAAAACATAGAAAAAGCACATAAACAAAGACAAGGAGAGGGTACATGTATACATCCTCCAGCAAAAGGTAATGAAAGTATACACAGAACCAAATGAGGTAATGGGAACAGGTATACATAAAACAATCATACAAATCGCCCTATGAATTTTCCACCATAATGTAATTAGATGCACTTGCAATCAAGAGGCTGAAAATCATTAAGCCAACCCGAAACTAAAGACTCATCCTGAATCCCTCTTGAAAACCTCAGTATGCCTCCCAACACCCTCTGAAAGCTGCCCTTGTATCTGGCGACGTGTGCGAGGCAGTAGGAGGCAAAGGAGGTGGAGAAGAAGGAGAAGGGGAAAGAGAGAGACGGACGCAAGGACAAGCGGAGGAGGAGGAAAAGGAGGAGGACGAGGAGGAGGAGGAGGAGGAGGAGAACTAAAGTCGTGTTTCCATGGAAGCAACCGGAAGGACCCCCGATTTATGGAATGGTAAATTGTCTTCAAAACCTCCGTTTACGCTGTTACGTCCTCGAGAGTTCCAGTCAATTATCACTCCTCTCGCCAGTTCTGAGGATCGTATGAACCGAAGGGGAGAGCAGGAAAAGCAGTCTTTCCATGAACAGTTCACGGGGGCTTATTAATGATTAGGGAAATAATAGAGAGGGAAGAGGCTATCCGGATGAGGTTGAGGCTAATTGGGGTGTGGATTTGGAGGAAGGGTTGATGTGAGGACAGGGCTGTTGCTGCGAAGGAAGGCTTTTTGATGTGAAGGAAGGCTTGTTGATGTGAAGGAAGGCTTGTTGATGTGAAGGAAGGCTTGTTGATGTGAAGGAAGGCTTGTTAATGTGAGGGAAGGCTTGCTGACGTGAAAGAAGGCTTGCTAATGTGAAGGAAGGCTTGTTAGGAAGGCTTTTTGACATGAAGGAGCGCTAGTTGATGCGTTTGGAAACGAATTACTGAAAAGGGTGGTGAGGTGTCGTGAAAGAAGACATTTTGCTGTGAGAGGAAAGATATTGTGGCTACGAACAGACGCCCAGTTCTGTTGAGGTGAGCGCGATGTTGACACACCGAGTCCGCTGTTGTTGAGACCTGGAGGGGGACTTTTGCTTCTCCCCACCAAACGAACCCAGAGCTCATGGCTTCGCAATTACACATAAGACACTCATTACAAGGTGAAAGTTGTCGTTATCATACCCTTGAGGACATGGCGCCAAAGACGGACGGGTAAAGGAGAATGTGCTCTTCGCTTGAAGAACCACGCGAGTCCTGGAAGCTTTCGGCCCTTACCACACACACACACACACACCACCCCACCTTTCCACCAGCATGGAGGGTCCATGATTACCCTCTGACCCTGATATCACACGGTTTCCAGGGAATTTATAAGGCGACAGTCTACTGGATTTGCGGTTTTCACGCAGTCTGTGGGACCGGTCGCTGGTGCGGATGTGATCAAGTGGGAGCGGACGATCACCAGTTAGGTGGGTGAGTTCATCTTCTTCATCAGGAGTTGGAAGAGAGGGCTGTCGCAAGGCGAGGAGGCGCTCCGACACCCATTTTGTACATGCAGTCCCTCCCCTCCTCCTCTTCCCCCTCCTAACACAAGGGTCTCTCAAGCACTCTTGTTATTGTGTTCCTGTGGTCAACCGCTGTCACATACTTTCTAGGCTAGCCAGTAAGTGGGTCTCCCGTCGGCAAATGACTGTGGCTTGAGGAACGGGGATTAGATGGAAGACGTTTTTGCTGACCTAAGGAAGGAGGAGGGGGCGATAAATGGGTGGGGGGGGGGAAGGGGGGTGGCGACTTCTCTCAAGTAACAGATGTGTTACGGACGATAACGGCTATCGCGAGTGTCACAACACGTCCCCAGCTGATAAGCGGAATTCTAATAGACTGGAAGGTGGATTTCTCACCATCGAGGAGAGAAAATAATGCATAGTGGTGAAATGAAGTGAAGTCGTTTGAGAGGAGAGGCGGAGAAGGCGGTAATGGAAGGAGCTGAAAACCAGTTTACCGTATTTTTCTTTTCCACAGGTAACTAGGCCGTGAAAGATAAAAGATTCGGTAATTTTCTTTTTATTTCTTTTTTTTTTTTTTGGGAGTCCTTCGTTCGGAGCTTCCAATTGTTTCCAGACCCGAAGGACAAGCAGGAAATACGTAGCGGTGGGTCATGGGACGTGATCCCAAAGAACACTTTCTGGGTTGACCATGAAATGATCCCATGAAGGAGACGGAGGAGGAGGAGAAAGAGGAGTAGGAGGAGGAGGAGGAGGGAGCTCCAATGATCTCCAAGTGACTCTAGTGTTGTACTGAGGGTATATGAGCGTTCCAGACTTTCGCCTGGAAGGGTGGCAATCTGATGGCGTCTTTCTTTCTCAAGCCTTGTAAAAGACGCCCATTACGGTGATACGAGATCAGTCACCTAAGCGATTACGGGGACCCGTACGAGATCGTCTAATGCCCTGGTGATAGTGGTAGCAGTTGTAGTAGTAGTAGTAGCAATAGAAGTAAGAGTATAGTAGTAGTAGTAGTAGTAGTAGCAGTAATAGAAGTAATAGTGCAGTAGTTGTAGTAGTAGTAGTAGTAATATTATTAGTATTAGTAATAGTACAGTAGAAACAGCATCAGCAGCAGCAGTAGTAGTAGTAGTAGTAGTAATAGTAGTAGTAGTAGTGGTGGTGGTGGTGGTGGTGGTGGAGTCTGTAGTAGTAGAAATAGTGGTGGTGGTGAGGTGGGATTATCACAACGCCCTCGGAATTACAGCTTATCAAACCGTCGTGGATGAATCTAATCTCTCGTCTAATGGTATTGCTGTACTGAGAGAGAGAGAGAGAGAGAGAGAGAGAGAGAGAGAGAGAGAACCATCCCCCGACCATTGTCTAAGGAACACTGTGTTTTAAGCAAGGGTCATGGGAACTGATAACCGAGCCGATTAGGAGGGCTTGTGCATGTGTGAATGCTATTGGGTTTTTGGAATCATGTGTTTGTGGTGTGTGTGTGTGTGTGTGTGTGTGAGAGAGAGAGAGAGAGAGAGATAATGCCTGCCTGTTCACCCGCCTCTCCATCCTTGCATCTATCAATCTACCATCTCCTCTTCTCGCACTTTGCTTACCTACGCCTCTCTCTCTCTCTCTCTCTCTCTCTCTCTCTGTGTCATACTTCAGCCTCCAGCCACTTGAAGCCTGAAATTAGCCCCGGATTCATGAACACAAGATTACGAATAGCTACCAAGTTAGATATACGGCCACGCTTTGTATAGATACGTCAGCGGGGAGGCTGGTCGAACCCGACCATATCGTGCGCCGGGCGCTAGAGCAACCTAGAGCCTATGTCCAACTCTAGTGCGTCCGTCAAGAGAACATTTCTCCGCTGCCGTATAAACGGGGTTTGTCTAGCGCGGTTGCGCCCCCGTCACCCTCCGCTGCGCAGTCCTTGGGGGAAAGTCGCAGTGGACGATGCTCAGCCTAACGCAGAAGGAGGGAGGTAGGGATGATGATAAGATAGTGATGACAACAGTAATGATGACTGCTGCCATGATATAATCATCATTACCATCACTTCTCAAGTTGCAGTTATCAATATCATCATCACCATAATTGTTATTTCTATTCTCCCTATCATCATTACGGTCATAATTGTCATCACAATCATCATTATCATCATCACTACTACTATCATTACCGACATGATACCTCGCGTCGCGTCCCTGCGTCCGCAACTCCTCTCTCTTCTCTTCTCACACGCTCGCGTTACGAGTGAGTAGCCTAAGACACAGCCGGCCCGGACCACCTCGGACGACCCTGACAACATACGACCAGCAGGGGGAGATGCTCTGGATTCTGTTCTTGTAACCAGATCTTCATTAAGTCACCTGAGAGCGACCGCGAGCCGAGTGATTTTCATTCTTGGTGGTCGTATGAACATGGGGGCGGGAATAGCTCTTTATTGCCCCGCGCGAGTGTGTGTGTGTGTGTGTGTTGAGTTAATGAGCGCAAGCAGGAAAACGGATCGAAGGAAATAAATGCCTGGCGAGTATGTGCTTTGAGGAGGAGAAGGAGGAGGAGGAGGAGGAGGAGGCAAGCAAAAAATGCATACCCAAGGACTTGGGGTGGGGTTGGGTGGGTGGGTGAGGAATGAATGGTTTGTTTACGAAGCAAAGGTTGTGAGAGGTTGTGAACGGATGTGATGGGGTTACGGGCTTGCGTGCGTACGTGTGTGTGTGTGTGTGTGTGTGTGTGTGTTTAACGAATAGGTGTTCCTATTCTAGTCCATTCCTGCCGAAGAAGCCCGCCCGGCTGGGTCCTCTGCGTTGAAAAAGATACATAAGTGGGTCTTTGCCAAAGAGGTGGGGGAGGGTTGGGGGGTTGGAGAGTCTTTGTCTCTGTGATGAGGAAGTCTCTGGTCTTTGCCAGTTCGCTGCTGCTGCTGCTGCCGCGGAAGAAGAAGACGAAGGGTCTTTGCGATGCGTTGGCATCTGTCAAAGGTCTTTGCCAACACGCTCAAGACGACAGTGCCACTTGCCCCCCATCCCCGCCCCCCCCTCTCACCCACCCACCCTTTTTTTTTCCCCCCACACAGGTGCGTCAAGGGTGAGTTTGAGTTTATGCTTTTAAAGAAACTTCTCTGACTAGTGTGTCAGCAGCGGTGAGCGCTGAGTTTATATATATATATATATATATATATATATATATATGTGTGTGTGTGTGTGTGTGTGTGTGTGCGTTTTCTAAAGGAGGATGTTCGTTATGCTATGGCAGGGCGAGGTATGAATCGTGTGTGTCTGTGAGTAGTTTGGATGGCGGTGTGTGCCCGAGAGAGAGAGAGAGAGAGAGAGAGAGAGATGTGTTTATGTGTGTATGTGTGTGTGTGTGTGTGTCCCCTTCACCCCTCTTGGTTCTTCAGAAGCTATAGGAAGGGAGGACCCGTGGTCTACCCAGTGCGTAGAAGGTCTTCTTTTGAACGTCTTCACGCCCTCCCTCCCCCTCCCCCTTTGGTCAGCGAGGAGGAGGAAGAGAAGGAGCGGCAGCGAGAGCCCCCCCCACTTACGTATGGCTGGAAGACGAGCGGTCGACATGTCTGGTGAAGATATGCATCAACGGACACGCGTTGTGAAGGGTGCATGTCCATATTAAGCGCCCTCAGAGTTAAGATGGATGGCCCCCGTTTGAGAATATCAAACAACACGAGCGCCCAATCGGCGGGCAGAGAGTTCGAGTGGGGGGGGAGGGGGGAAAGGAGGGGCGATACCAGTAACAGCAACAGTAGAAGCAACAGAAGGGGTCGAAAGGGATAGCAGTAACAGAAGAAACAGTAAACGGGAGTCCTAACAGATATCCTATAACAGGAAAAACACCTATATCCAAAAGGATATGCTAGACGAGAGGTCGGGGGGGGGGGGAAACTCATTCCCTCGTATTCCTATGAGGACGCGAGTGTCCGTGCACGCGCACGCGCCCGCCCAGGCCGAGGGCAGGAGAGGCATCCTGCAGAGACCTCCTTCAGAAACATGCGACGGCGCCTTGAGTTCCCGAGCCCGTCAACAAGCTAGTGCGAGTTTCTTACGTGCATCTCTCCCGTCTTGCTCTGCAGCTCCGGCCGTGAAGACGGGGCTGCTTCACGCTACCGTTTTCCGTCTCGCCAATTAGCAAACGCGACGGTATGCTAATCAGGAAACAAACACGGGCGTCGCAAATTGATATACAAGATACGTAACGTTAACGTCTTCAGATAACCATGAATAATGAATTACAATTAGATTAGGCAAATGAGTTAATACATCCTTTTAAAAGAAGAACGAGATGTGAAATAGATATGTATGTATAAGAAGATGAATAACAGCAGAATCGTTTGTCTCATCTGGACCGTCCATATCTCGGGCAAGATGATAACACCGTCAAACGCTCAGTCACACAATTCCGAAATACAAATGTATATTTTAGGGTTCTCTGGGGGGAAGGAGGTGGGGAATATTCGCCTCGACGTATATCCTTTGTCTCTGGGGGTGTGGTGTGGTAAATCCCCCCCCACCCCCCCCCAACCCTTATCTTCGAAAACCCGAAATTTACTATAACAGTGCGAGGAACCTTCGCTATATGCCTGTTTCCATCAGTTACTTTTCGTTATTGCCGAAGATACAATATCGTAAAATGTCACTTGTATACATTGAGGGTATAAAAGGGGGGGGTCTTCTTACTGCCGTTAATGTCAGCGATACAAATGATGGTCCGGGGATGGCCCGTCTCTACATTGTCGAGGAGAAACGCGGAACATTTCCAAAGGGGGGGTTGGGGGTGGAGGATTTTCTAGGGGAAAAGGGGGGGGGGAGAGAGAGAGACCAAGGGGGAGGGGGAGGGGGGCGTTGTCGTAGAAGGCGACTAAAAGGGGCGGGAGCGGGGGGCTGGAAACCCTCCCCTTCTTGTATTTAAATTTCTAAAA
>JAYMFT010240756.1:0-24785 GCA_038088735.1 Panulirus argus | reverse complement strand
CATATCTTAATCGAAATTAAGCATAGGACGTTTAAGATGTATTTTTCTTTATCATTTTTAACGTCTTATCAAATCACAGACGAAAATTATGCTGGATCATGGCTGACCCTAATCTCTATTTACACAAGTTGCTCCACCACTTACCGTCCCCATGCCAGCAAACTTTCGCTGAGGTAGGGAAAAATTATGATGAAGGAGAGGAAAAAGGAGGCTGTGTTATTCTGGGCTGAGAGAGAGAGAGAGAGAGAGAGAGAGAGAGAGAGAGAGAGAGAGAGAGGCGCTGGTGATGACGTCCCTTGACTAATTGCGCGCCAGAACAAGTGACAGCCGAGGTCCGTGACGTACACCATGTTCCTTTATTAATTTTTGCCTCAGCATAAAAAAGATTAACCCACAAGACTACAAGTTAATTGTGATTTTTTTTTCTTAAATCTGAAAGTTCATCTCGTCATATTTTGATTTTCAAGCAGCGATGGATTTTATTTCCGTGCCCTTCGCCAATACTCTCGGTGAAATGCTTTGTCTTTGAGTACCTAAACAGTGGATATTTCAAAACTAAAACTGACTTTTCTTCTGATTTGCATATACTTTTGCATACTCATCTTTACAAGTTACTCCTCCCGTCCACATGTAGGTCATCTGTAAACCCCGTCCCTTTCTCTCCCTCCATCCCACCCTCTGTCTTTCTGTCTGTCTATCTGTTTGTCTCTCTGTGTCTCCTTGTATCTATCTTTGTCTCTTAATATGTCTTCCATATTACATGTTCATGATTTCTCTTTTTTCTCTTACACACACACTCTTTCACTCTCTCTCTCTCTCTCTCTCTCTCTCTCTCTCTCTCTCTCTCTCTCTCACTCGTTATTCTCTGTCACTCTGTCCTTTTCTGTTTCTCTCTCTCCCTCTCGTGCCACAAGGTCCGCTCGGCCAGCTAGCATGGATAGACTTCAAGCGTGGGAACTGCCGAACCTCTACGGACGACTAACCTGCTGGAAGATTAATGAATGTCGCCCCTGAAGCCCGGCAGCTAGGAAAATGAGGGGAGGGTGGCTATGAGGCGGGGGCCCTCGGGGCCAGGTCTCCCAGGCGGCCGTGGGAAGGCCGGCGTCGCCGCCGCCGCCGCCACCGCTCTGAGGTGTTCTCCACAGAGGGAGACGGGAACTTCAGTAGTCAGTATGCGACGTAATGGAAACGTCAGTAGTGAGGATGTGACGTAATGGGAACGTCAGTTATCAGGATGTGACGTAATGGAAATATTATTGAAGAGGATGAGACTTCAGTAGTCAAAGTGTAACGTAACGGAAAAATCAGCTGTGAGGATGTGACGTAACTGGAACGTCAGCAACCAATATGTGACGTTGCAGAAACTTAAGTGACCAGATTGTGACGCAGTGGAAACGTCAGCAGCCAGGATGCGACGTAACGGAAGCTGTGGTAACCAGGATATGACGTAATGGATGTGACTTTAATGGAAACTTGAATAACGAGAACATTACGAGAATGTGACGCAACATAAACTTCAGTAACCACGATGAGACGTGACGGAATGTTCAGTGGCTAAGATGTGAGGTAACTGAAACTTCAGCAACCTGGACGTGATTTACCAATTGGAAATCTCAGTAATGAGAACTTGACGTAACGGAGACTTCAGTGGCCAGAGTGTGACGCAACGCAGACTTCAGCAGTTGCATGTGACGAAATGGCAACTTCAGGAAAGTGTCACACTGAACCACTCTGATGATTTGTCTATTACATGTAGAACATATTGGCTACCGTAACTGTAAAGCAGAATTGGAGCACACTTCTACTTTAAAAAGCATGTAATTTAGAGTGCCTAGAACAGCTTGTGGCTGTGAGACCGGCTAACTAAGTCGTAAAGTAGCCATGATAAACATCCTATTAGCCTAAAGATATAATCAAACGACATCGTAAATACAGTAATGAGCTGTGTTGGATATGACGGCCTTGGCCTCTTGACCTAACCCTTAACAGTCAGGTTAAAGTTACGCCAATATTCCTTAGGGTCGTACGCTTGTGCTCCAGGGGTCGTATCGTCGTGCTCGAGGGTCGTACCCTAGTACTCAAGTGTCGTGGCGTCTTGCTGAAGGGATCTATATTAACTATCCTAACTAGTAGCTACTGAAAATAAAAGTATAACTACCTTCAAAAGTAGTCAGAGGACTTACGCTCTACCTGATTCAAAGAATGCTATTGTGCCTAACAGGACATTCTCACCACGTGTCGCAAGAGAACCTCTACGGACGGGATCCTACACCCTAGAGTGGGCATATAAGTACCCTGAGTGGACATCCTGGGAGTCCAAAAAAGGCGACTGGTGACTGCAAATGGGCCCCACTGATTGATCCATAGAGGGTCTCTTAGAGTATATAGAGAAGAGGCTCTCCTAGCAGTCTGGTAGATATGTAGTGTAGGCTGGTTGGCAGGGGCCAGGAGAACGTGGGTGGACTGGGCGAGGCATCCCACACACGCTGAACAACAACAAGAGAGAGTGTTGTCACGGACCCAAGCCGCCCAGATCTGCAGTCTCACGCCTTACACAGCCAACTCGATTCTCTCGCCTTATCAGCTGACGATACGTGAGTGTGAGATGGTAGGTGGAGAGACTGGTGTGTATGTGTGTGTGTGTGTGGATGTTGGGTAAGTGGATGGGACAGGAGGGGATAATGGATAGGGTGAGGGTGGGTGAGTGGTCAGGGGATAGTAGTCACGAGGGCAGACTGGGAGCGATGAAAGTGTGTGAGGAAACCTGGTTACTTAGTGTGAGTATAGGTGGGGGAGGATTAATGCGAGCATGGGTGGATGGGACTTAGTGTCAGTAAGGAAGGTGAGGGTGGGTCAGTGTCAAGTAGTGGAGGTGGGGTTAGTGTCGGTAGGTGAGGTGAGGGATAGTGTCAATAGTTGTGGGTGGGGTCAGTGTAAGTGGGTGGAATGTAGGTGGCTGGAGAAGAGGAAGCCGTGACACTCCTGCGGGAACTAATCACGTGTTCCGAATCGGAGGGCGTCAGGTGAATGTTACTCCTGCGGTAGAGATTTGGATTATAAAGACAGACGAAGGAGACAAACGACAGTTCTATAAACTAGAGAACAGAACGCAGGTAGCAGGGTAACTGTATATACAACATAAAAGAAAAATCAAACATGTATCTATTTACGCTATCTATCTCGCTAAGGCGGGAAACAGTGAACCGATGAATAAAAATATCACGAAGCATGATGATAATGAGTTAATTAAGTTTGCCAAATTAGATAAAAGACGGAATAGGTTAGCTAAAAAGTGGGAGGAAATAACATCAGAAAGCCGCATGGGAAGGCACGTGAGAGGGAAGAAAGAGGGCCGGAGGGGACGTGTTTGTGTCATGGGTAGCGAGGAAAACGCATCGAAATTGTAAAAAGGAAGAAATGATAAAAGAAAAAAAGAAAAAAAATGGAAATTGGAAGTAGAAACGAATAGCCCGAGGATAAAGGATCAGAATGAGACCTCGAATGAAGGTTAGAGGGAGGAAGTATAGAAGAAGAGAAGAGAGAGAAGCAGAAGAGGGCCTAGTGAGGTGTGTGTGTGTGTGTATGTATGTGTGTGTAAGGGGAGAGAGGGGAGGTAGGTTGTGCTGCGTCATGTTTGGGTCGCTCCAGTCAGTTTAGGGAGGGGAGGGAAGGGGAGGGGAGGTGCAGTCGGGGCCGGGAGATTTACTTACCACTTTTTGCCCTACAAGGGTAGGGAAGACGATAGATAGACAAATAGATAAAGTGAGTGTGAATTAGACGAATGTCATAATTAAATTTCTCCCCGTGACGTAAGGTGCAGAGGGATGAAATCATGACAGCCTGCAGGAGGATTTCTCGTGTCTCCCGCCTAAGTTTAGGTCATATATACGTAACTTGTCTTGAAGCTGCTGGTGTTTGAGCGACAGCTCGAGAACATTACAGCGTGACGTCCAGGGATGCGGTGCCCCATATAGCAAAGGTTGCCGACCGAGTTTTTGTGCATCATGACCCCGGGTATGACCGGATGGTGGCTCATAAAGGGCTGTTCGGTCGTTAGCAGTGATGTGGGGCTGTGAATGAAGTCCTATGGACCGCTTTAGTCTGGACGGACACTGAGGATTCGCTCTTGCTGGGCAGGGGTCGCTGGGGTCGGAACCAATCACTTGATTTGTTTACGCCAGACCAGATGCTTGAAGGTCCTCATTTTCTTCAACAATGACAGAATATTCTGCCATTAATTGGCTCGAATAAAGGGCAAACCTGAAGGCAGACCGAGGTGCAACAGTTCTTGAGGAATCCGTGGAATGACTGAATATTCATCTCTTAAAAACGCTTTACCGTTAGGAAGTAGGGAACAGCTTCTTCCAAAACGGGTTAGGTAAGAGCTCTTGAAGGTTGCTAAGCTCAGTTGTTTACTATGGTCCTTTGCCTTAGCTGGAGGGGACTGTTAAACATATAATTAACATCTTTCAAAGAAGACAAATAAACGCCTTTTACTGCGTGCCTCTTCAGTAAATGTAATCTAACATAATGCTCAGGTAATAACGCTGTAACATAAATGAGTGCATGAAGGGTGTTTAGAGAACACGAGGGAAGAGGTTGCTAGGATGGAGTGTTTATGAGGCGGGGGTGCGGTGGGCGTGTGATCGGGGAGGAGGTCGACCTGTCCACAACGTAAACTGTTTGATCCGAGGCGCGTGGATTCGGCCGTGTTTGTAATTGTTTGTAAATAGGGGCCATTAAAGCTAACATTTACATGGAACGGCCTTGACCAGGTCAGGGGGAGGGACCAGCAGGAGGTGTAGACGAAGTACATTACCAGGAGGAAGAGGAGGCGCCTCAGTCCACCTGCCCAGAGCTGCCAAGAAGGATGTGTCCGAACTGTGAACCCGTGCGAGACATGGAACGTTTCACGAAGCGACGGGCAAGTTTTTGAGGCTGAGTAAGTGGCCACCGTGGTCATGCTTTACTCTGTACCTTGTGATGCGATAATGCCCGATATCACAAGTATTATTATCACTTTGACAAGTTAACATCAATGACAACAAAAGATTATGCAATCATTGGCAACGTTCAAGACTTAACTCCCCCATTTGGGTGCTTCATCTGTCGTGTTACCCATGGTGCCTTGTGAGGTGGCTGGAGAAGTGCACACACTCTCCCACAACCGATGATTGTGTTGTTGTTTAAGGATGTGAGGGTAAGTGCACTGCAATCGCTGTGCATCAGCAACAAGAATTGGCGTTAATTTTAACTATATTCATTGGAAATAGCGTTTCAGATCGTCCTGACCAAATGACGAGTGAACATTATAATACAAGTGATAGCTATGTGTGGACATGGTGGATGAGCCAACCTGAGTCGTTCTGTATATATCGAATGATACCTCAGTGACGTCACTAATAAGAATAATAAAGAGAGAGGTCGAGGTGGCAGCGACAGGTGGGGTAGGGCCTGAAGGCCACCACCACTACCACGGCTTCAGTGTCGACACCCGCCGCTGATGGTTACTCTCACCTGCGACGGAAACACCACACGGCATGAATTTGAGGAACACCTGATGAGTGCCGTGATGAGGTGATGATCAAAGGCGATAGGGTTTCGAGGCCTATAATGAAGATACCTTCATGGTGAAATGTGGATCCGAACCCAGGCTAGCCCGTGCTGACTCATGGTCAGTAACATTAACCACAACACCACTGAGGTCCGTGTGTGTGTGTGTGTGTGTTTCTTAACGATGAGAGCGTTTAAGGAACTATAAGTTGATTACTGAGACCGTAAGCATAGCTAAATCTACACATATTTCTGGGTGCAGCATATTGAATATGTTCGCTGTGAGGGATATTCCTCCCAGTCGTCCCCTGCTGCAGGAGGCTGGTCAGCCCAGGGACGAAAGGGCGTCCTAGTATAAACGATGCTCTGACATCTTCAGGAAGGATAGTTTATTGTATAGGAACTTCGTCCCAGAGGGACGTTGCGTGAGTCCTGTCTCCTCTATAAGGTGGGGATACAAGAGCCAGAAGGTGCCATGAGGGTCAGTGATCCCTGTGGCCGCGAGTGGCACCGTTCGACGAGGGTATGGGTCATGTCGTGGCACTAAGAGGAGGCGCTTAGCCTGTGGTGGCACTGAGGGGCCGCTGCTTCAAGGCTGTGATCCTCCTCCCCCCTCCTGTGCAGGGCTGTACGTGAAGGTATTGAGTGGTGTCCAAACTCACTTGACCCCATCCCTACATCCATCTTCTCTCTGCTTATTATACCGTTGCTGGAGGTACTGGACTGTTGCTGGGAGGCACTAGACATATCTTGGATGTAGTGGAGTGTTGCTAGATTGCTTTTGGAAGCACTGCAATAATTCTAGAGGAACTGGATAGTTTGCTGGGGGGAGGGGAGGGGGCGTGTTCTTGCTATAGTACTAGACTGTTGTTGGAAGAATTTGACCATTGTTAGAGGTACTTGTCTGTTGCTAAAAGCACTAGACTGCTGTTGGAGGTACTGGATTGTTGCTGGGGGTTGACAGAATGTTGCTGGAGGTACTAGACTCTTGCTGGAGGTACTGGATTATTGCTGGAGACACTAGACTCTAGTTAGAGGTACTAGACTGTTGCCGGAGATATTTTACTGTTGCTAGATTGTTACCAGAGGTACTGGGCAATTGTTGGGGATACTGGACTTTTAATGGACCTACGTGAACACTGTTAAATGCATTGGACTGTTGGTGAAAGTACAGGAGCATTGCTGGAGGCCTGATGGAGTGGTGTAAGGGGTGGCGGTACAATTGCAAATTAATCTCCTCGCCCGCCCTCATCTTACGCTACAGGTCCAATGTCTTAGTGCTGAGAATCACTTCCAAGGACTTCGTTTTCTATTCATTTCTGACTTATTATCAGCCAAGATTGTTCATCTTCAATATCATTTTGTTTCCATACGTCTTCAGGATTACCATAAACGGAGATCAGTCAAACTTCAATTACGGAACTATTTTCTTCTGTTTCATCCTAAATTCATTATCGCTCTTCTGCTCCTGGAACTAGTTAAGAAAGAAAACGTATTACCGACACAAGACTATGCTCTGAAAGCTTAGAATACTGGTGCCACAGCGAGGCTATTGTGCTAGATACAAAAGAAGTTGAAAAATATCAGGGACTCATGAGCTACAAGTCCTTCGCATCCACATGAGACAGTGAGTCACATCACCTGGGTGGCTGGAGAACCAGGAGTGAGACTGGGTTATATTTTTCTTATGGACGTAAGGGGCTGGTGTTAATAACTAAAGACAATGAATGAATAGGGGCTAATGATCTTGATTGCGAATAAGTTCGTTGACGCCCAAGAACATAAATTGCGATAGTGTAACGGTGCAGAGTGAGTTAAACACTGTCGATACCGTCAAAGGGTAGTAAGCCATGAGATACTGAGCCCTGCGCTCCTGATACTTACAAGGGAGAGTGTGTCACTGAGACAAGGGATATCCATACAATGGATAGTGAGAAAGATGTAACTGCAAACCACAAGAGATAATAAGGTACATTTCGTCTACATTCCCGGCAAAAGACAATGAAGAACGCGCAGGTAATAGGTAAAGAGACTGTAACAGAGGTGGCAGTGAGTTGAAGGGGAGATGTGGCAGGGCTGTGGTCTGGCAGACAGTGGCGAGCCTCCACACTTAACATTCTGTGTCCCACTCAGACCCTCTCACCGGCCCCTCCACCGTCACCTCTGCTGAAGGAGCAATGATTAATATCTATACTTTTCGTCATTGTTCACCATGACTAGACAGTCAAATAATATTTTGATATCTAGATTTAAGAGAGTAGTTCATAAGTAGGACAATGCGTGACTTGTGGATCAATTCTAAACAAGAGTAATGACAGGAAAAACAGCGAGAAAAAGACCTGAAGGTACATAGAAATTCGAGTCAAATGAGAGATGATCTTAGCGGCCATGGGTAAAGTGCCTCCTTGTTGCCTCAGGGGCACTGTTGTCCTCCACAGTGGCTCAACTCCTCCCTAATCTCTGTAGTCCCTCCTAATCGCGCTAATCTTCCCCTAATGAGGCGCATCAGGAAGTTAATCCTCCTTTATTCAAGGAAGGAGGGAGAAACATGAAGACACTTAACAGGCTGCTTGGGATACGGAACTCTCATTTGACTTCTCAGTTTATAAATTTCAACAATTCAAGAAAATTAATCAGATTGTGATAGCTTAGTCATGAGGATGAACTGATCATAAGGAATATGTCATAAATATAAAAAAAAAAGCAACGATGTTTCTGATCTGATAATATGCAGAATATCTCGAAGGCGATGGTTGATTCTCGAGGTCCACACTCATCGCGTACAGTTTCTGTTAGCTATAGAAAGTCTTTGTATTTTCAGTAACCTTACAGTGTGTTGGTCCCCACCGGGTATCCTATTCAGTTTACACTTTCCTCAGGTTTTATCCCTTGGGACTCTACGGACCGCACGAGCATTTCAGTCTGGTCGGCGACTGATGAAGTCACTCGAGAGAGGATGTTGGGTTTTTACTTAGGGAAAGCAGATTTCTTTTTATTTATGTTAGCTGAGACGACACGGGCAATTGAATGCCCTAATCAAGCCCATCTCATTACCGCATACCTAGATAGATAGATAAATAAAGAAATATATATATATATATATATACCTTAGCCTAAGCCAGGTACCCATTTGATCGACCAGCCCTAACAGGAGGATGAACAGAAAGTTTAACTGCGGACCGGGTGCCGCGACCAGGATTCGAACCTACGCGGGCTGGGCCTCACGGTCAGCAACGCAAACCGTTACACCGCGGACGTCCTGTGGAGATCTTGTGAATAAGAGGCATAGACTGACTGCAGCTATTTGTGCATTTCACGATTGACGAGACACAAATGTAGGAATAAATGTCAAATCACCAGCGTATTTTTCCCTCTCATTTTACCCTCCTCTCCCCTCTTCCCATCCTCTTCTTTCCCTCTCCCATTCCCTTTCCCTGTTTTCTCCACGAGCGCCTCCTAACCCTACCTTTCCCCTACCGTCCTCCCTCTCTGTGGTCTCATCTGACCCTTGACTCGTGTCCCAATTCCCACTAGCTTCCCGAGGGATCCTCCTAAGGATTACATGACTCCCAGGCTAGAAGGTCTTAGGGCAGTGAGCTGTGTTTGTGTGCCCTGACCTGCCCACAACACCCACCACCAGCTTAAAGTCAACCCTGACCTCTGATCTCGAAGGTAATGATACCCCAGGAGTTTAAGTGACGAATTTTATCAAGTTATGTTGAAACAAATACTGGGTACGCCAAGTCTTCAAGTGCAGTAAAGCCACGAAGGCGGCTAGATATCAAAATGCTGCTTCTTGCATACTGTGTCTTATTGCTGAGTGTCGGATGGGAAGGGAGCATTATCCGTTTTCCATGTAGGAAGCTCTCGACTAATAACAGGTGGTAATGAGCACTAATAATACCAAGGAATGCCATGGACAGCATATGGGTGTCGTCCGCATGCACCCTAGTAATTACATAGAATGGATTGACGGTACTGAGTCCTGGTGATTTTCAGATGCTTTAGAGGAAGGATATATTGTCCTGAAACCTTAGGAAACAAATTTTCTTCAGTAGAAAAGAGTTCTTATGAAACCCCCAAAAATAGGAAAAGCAGCAATATAATGTTTGTCCCTGGCGATTTTGATTCATATAGGAAACATAGAAGCTTGAACATTTTTCTCCCAAGAGTTCTAGAAATAGATGACGTAGTCTTTTCCGACAGGGTGCTCGTTATGAGTGTTGACTCCCATGACGTCGCATATTATGTTGCTGGGATTGATAGTGTGGCTACCAAAGAGAAAATTGTCGTCTCCTAGTGCTGGGATGTTTCACCGTGGGCATCCTTGATGTAATGATGTCCTGGTGTGGTGAGGTTTCTGCCAAAGGTGTTATAAAGGAGGAGGTACGGTCGCGGGAGGGTGAGGGCTGGCTGCAGCGTCTTGCTGTGGGTGCCCGTAAGGTGTTGGTACTGTAGCTTCCTGAGATGGTAAGGTCTATGAAGTGCGAGCCTCAGAGATGATTGAGCATTGCAAGATGGAAGGGTCTTTGATATACCTGATTATCATTTGCGCATTTGGGGAAGAAGTTTTCCACTCATGTTGCCCAGTCCCGTAACTACTTGTATATATCACGTTTTATTTATACACTCAAGCTTACGCCATGCAACCATCTACTGACCCACACCAAATAGCGGGAGAATGTCTAAACCGGCTGCCCTGATCGAGCCCCGAGCCTGGGTCTATGAGACTGGTGTGACTTCATTACCTTGTGTGTTTCCTTTGGATGGGAATACTGTCCTAGGCTAAGGGAGTGTCTGCTGCCGATTTCCTTAAGGTGGTTCTTGTGTTCTTAGATGATGAAATCCTTGATGTAAGACTGTAAGTGTTTGCGGCACACCCTGAGTGGCAAAGTTCCTTGTGGGAATGTCCTGGGTTGACGAGGTCCTTCCTGTAGGGGTTCAGTGAGTGGTCTTAGTGTCCCTGGTTGGCAACGTCCTTCCTAAAACTGCCTTGATGTGACGTGATCCCTAGCGTAAGTACACTAATGTTGATTGCAGCGTCCCTGGTCGTTAAGGTTTCTGGCGTATAGGTCTCAAAACTAGCTGCGACTTCCTGAAATGAAGGGTTCCTGTTATATGTGTCTCATAGGCATTTGAGGGGTTCTGAGTTGGCGAATTTCTTGGCATGACAAAGAGGTGAATATGGCATCCTGTTGTGGCAACGTTCTCTTTCCAGATGTCTCATGGTTGTCCTGAGGTTGCGAAATCCCTGTTATGGATATCCTAAAGGAGGTTGTAGCGTCATCGGAATACTAGATCCCTGAACTTGATTCCTTGAAAGTGGCTACTGCGTCCTGTGGTGACGAGAGACATGTGGAAGGGTATCCTGGAAGAGACTTTGGTGGCCTGGAGTGGCCAGGTACTCGGTGTGGGTGTCTTTTCAGGTAACTGCAGCGCACTGGAAAGTCCATGACTGGTGAGGCTATCCCTAAAAAGTTTTGCTCTGTACTGGGCTGAGGAGCTTCGTAGTGTATATGGTTAAGTGTTTCCTAGAGAAGCCATGTCCCTGGTGTAGGTGCTTTTGAAATTACACCCACAACTTGGGATGGCACATACACCAAACGGATGTCTTGGAGTGCTTGTAGCATCTCAGGGTGATGAGGTTCCTGGTGTGAGCGTCGTGAGGTTGTTCCCACGTCCTTGGGTGGCAACTCCCTCGGGTGGGAATCCTGAAGTGGATGCTGCGTCCTGGGGTGATGAAGTCCCTGGGGTGGTGTCCTACACGTTTCCCCCTCACCAAGCTCCTTCATGTGTTGAGGGATGGTGGTGCGGCATCACTTCGCCTCCGCCTCCTCTGTTCTCCCTTCTTTCTAGCTTTACTCTGTCCTCGTCTTCTCTTATTGTATCATCCTCCTGCGCTTTTCCTTCCTCTCTCTCTCTCCTTATTCAACACATTTCCATGAATCGTTTATTAAACGTTCTTTCTATTCCTATGGCATCTCTACCTGATCCTGTACACGGCAAGGATCATTGGCTTTCTTCTGACATACTCTCCCTCCTCTTGTTCCTTTATATATCATGTATTCTAGACCTCCCTTCCACCCTGACGGGGGGATGACGCTTTGGGTCACTGGACCCCACTCGGGCCCACCTGTCACCCTCATATGTCGTTGTACTGTACCCACTGTACGCTCTACAATTGTCTCCACTTACCCCTTAATAAGTGTCCTTCACCTCTACTCTCATTGAAATGCTTTGTCTAACAAGACAATATATACTTTGCAACTGAAAAAATGAAAACCTTCATCATCCTCTCTCCACTACCCTTTCTTTCTTCTTGTTCCTTCTTCCCTTTGCAATCCCTCTTATATTTGCATTCCCCCTACGCCTACCTCTTTCCTGTTTCCTTATCCTCGTCTCTCGTTTTCGCTCTGCTCGTATTTGTCTCTCCAGTCTTAGTCTCTCTTCTCCGTACCTGCTTTCTGCTCACTCCTGTCTCATCTTTCTCCATCTCCCCTCCCCATTCCCTCCTTCACTTCCTTCATTGTGTTTTTCTTTCTTTCTTCTCATCTACATCTCTTCTTATCCTCCCTTACGTCCTCTCAGTCTCCCTCACCCTTTCTCCCTCAATCCAACTTTTTTCTTTCCTTGCTCCTCTCTTCTTACTTCTCTTCCCCTCCTCCTCCTCCTCTTCCCCCTCTTCCTCCTCTCCTCCCCTCGCTTCACATGACCTTGGAGGTAGAGTCTCGAGCGCCCCTTGAGGATCCTTTCATTGCTATCCGATAAGAATACTTAATATGGGATCATCCCTCTCGGGCCCCCAGCTCCCTATCTCCCTCTTGGGGCCCCTATCTCAACCTTTGTCTCCCACTGTCCCGGGCGCCCCTGGGAACCTCAGCCAGCCATGAACAGTTCCTCTCTCTGTGTCCCGGGACATCTCTAGGTTCTGCAGCCCTGTATCCTTTCTCTCCCAGTGTCCCGGGGCGCCCCTTGGTTTTGCAGCCCTGAAAAGTTCCCCTTTCACTCTCCTCTGGTGCGTCCCTGGACACTAGAGCCCTGAAAAGCTCCTCGCCCACTCTCTCGGGGTGCCACTGGGAGCCGCAGTCCTTAAAGGTTCCCCTCGACCCATCTTTCTCCTGAAGAAGAGATGGATTGCTTGCTTTGTCTTCCAACCAACATTCTAAGCTCTGTCACTACTATAGGAAGGGCTTTCGTTGTCATTCCTTTGCTATAATCTTTGATTTACCTTGATTTTCCTCATTGCTGCTTTGATCCGATCTTGTTTTGCTCTGAATTTCTTTTTTGTTTGCTCTGATTCTTTTACGTTTGTTATGGTTTTCGGTTTTTGCTTAGATTCTCTTTGTTTTGCTGAGTTCCTTTATATTTCCTTTGATTCTCTTTACTTACTTGATTTCCTTCATTTTAGGTCTGATTCTCAATGTTTTCGCTTTGATTCTCTGTATATTTGCTCTGATTCTCTTTATGGTGCGCTGATTCTTTTCATCGTTTCTTGATTTCATTCAGTTTAATGATTGTTCTGACTTTCCCCATATCTAACTTGTTCCTTATGTCTATTCCGATTCTCTACATTTTTGTCTTGATTTGCTTCATATTTCCTGTGTTACGCTTTATGTTCACCTTGATTCTCTTTATATTCGATCTAATTCCTTTCAAATTTGTCCCGATTATTTATGTTTGCTCTCTTCATGTTTGCTCCGAGTATTTGTAATTTAGTCCTTGATTCTTTGAATGTTTACTCTTAATCTCTTAATCTTTTGCTCAGATCCTTTTCGTATTTGCTCTAATTCCATGTTATGCTCTGACTCTTTACGTTTGCCCCAATTCTTTTTGTGTTGACTCTGATTCTCTGTAAGTTTGTCCGAATTTCCTTTACATTTCTTCTAACTCCTTAAACTTGCTCTAACTCTCTATGTTTCCTCTGAGTATGTTTGCTCTGACTTTCTCACTTCTGCTCTGATTCGCTCCAACTGGGCTCTAGCTCTCTATGCTCTCCCTAACTCGTTATATTTGCTCTGATTCTTTTATATTTGGTGTGCATATGTTTGTTTCTTATATGATCTTCCTTCATTAAGGAAAACTGCTAGAACCATGTCGCGAGGTCAAGTGATTAAAGATATCAGATTCAGCACGACTGGAGTGCAAGGGCGACTGATCAACGTCAATATTGACCTGCCCCTGATATTCACTACGAATTCCTGTAGCTGTTGGAGGAAGAATCTGTCGCTAAGATGTAACAGAAGATATGATAACGATGCCTTTTTTATTCCTAGTTTCAGATTTTCTCGAGATCTTTACTTCCAGCAGCCATACCTTCTATTTTTTTCACTTTTTTTATTTTCATCGTGTCCTGGTGGGAGGTAGGATCACCATATAATAACAAAACACAGGAGTACTTAAGCCATTGTGAGAGAGATGGGAACGTCCCGCAAAACGTTAATACTGATGAATATAAGACCAACTTTAACTGTTTTTCGTTGATGGTAGAGAGGCATGGGTGCCGATGCGAGGCTGGAAGAGTAAGATAGAAGCAAAAGAGACGGGAGTTCTTCGCCTCATTCTGGGAGTTACAGGAAGAAGTAGGTATTGTAGATTAAAGACAGTTAGACACGAAGTCTCTAACAATCGACATAGAAACAAACCAGGTTTTTCTGAGACGGCACGAACAACAGAATGCTTTAATCAAGGCCTAAGCCTAAGTCCATTTTACTGACCAGCCTTAAGGGGGTGGGGGATGATCACCTGTGTTGACTTTGGACCGACTGCCGCGACCAGGATTCGAATCTATGCAGGCTCGAACCCCGGGCCTCCCGTGAATGCGTCACGGTCAGGAACGCTAACCGTTACACCAGGCATATGAAGCAAATATTTGATTTGGTACCAGAAAAAAGACTACCACTTAAGAGACCCCAGGGATGCGCTGGAAAGATAACAGCAGTGTTATAATAAGCACAGAACGACCGACCTCATATCGAACAAACGGATATCCTGTGCGAAGATCATGTTGCTTGGAAGAGGTTCACGAAGCAGCTCTCAGCCAACAGACTACAATAGTGTGCACGGGTGGGAGAAGTGAGGAAAAGCTGTCTGGTCTTCTTCACCTTGTTTATCACTCTTGGCCTCCCCTTGACCTCTCCTCTTTACGAATATTTTCCCCATAATATTTGCTGGTTACTCCCGTCACCATCAACCAGTTCTGTTTCCTTAGGTTTCGCTAGTGAATATTTGTTCTCGTTTAACACATTCTTTTTTTTACTTCTGTTCTTCAATCTCAATTGTGTTTTGTATTTTTCGTCTCCTTACTTTAATCGCATGATTACCCATTTCCATTTCCTTTAAATTTTCGCTCTCTATTTCTTGCCAACTGATTTCATCATGCAGTCCCTCGTCCATGATATTTTTTTCTTTCCTTTCTCTCTCACCAACCCTCCACGCCTGGTCTCCAACCTCGTGTCTGGAGATTCTCCCTACCAAGGCAGAGGAAGAGGTCGGGTGTCCTAGGGACGGGGACCTGTGGGTGACGTCCTGCAGGACCCTAGCTCCCTCCCCCAGGCGCTGACAGACCAAAGAAGGATCCGTCTTTGTTCCCTCATCGGGCCGGAGACCCCCGACCCTCAAGCAGGTCCTTCTGCTGCTGCTGCAGTAGGGTACAAGTCCTCTTCACTCGCTCCTTACTCCTCGATCGTTTCCACCAGATCTCCTCCCCCCCCCTCCCAACTCTCCCCCCTCTTCTCATCTTTCCTCTCTACTTCTCTTCCAATCTTTCTAATTTTCCTTTCCCTTTCTTATACCACTTTTCTTTAATCATCCTCTCCGCCTTGCCATCTTTCTCTCTCCTTATTGTTCCCTTCTTCTTCCCCGTCCTTCTCACTCCTTCACCTCTTACCTTTTCTTCCTCCCATCTTTTTTGACGAAGTTTACTTAAACTCCTTCCTTCTACCCCCTAATTTTCCAGATTTGTAATGCTTATCTTTTTTATCACCATTCTTATTCCTTTTCACTCTTGCTCCACAATATCTCATTCTACGGTATTCTTTTACTTTTATTTTTCTCTTTATACCTTCCATCATCCTGGTACTGTGGAAGAGGAAAATCTAAAGAAAAAGAAGTAAGAAAAGAACAACTCTGCAGTCTGTTTTCCGTCATAGCTTGGACATGACTTTGAGGTAAGTATTCCTCAGCTGTCCAGCGGCACACGGTCCACCTGGCAACAGCCCGAAGTAAGCTATTATATTCCCGGGTGGTCATCTTGGCCAGCCAAGCACCATCCATGCACCTGGTGCGTCTTGGACGATCTGCGCAAACCAGCAAACCACCTGGTGACTCCGGGGTCAGAGTGGCTCCTCACCAGAAGTATGTGACGTCACTGATGAGATCAGTTGGTGATGTCGTGGGTCAATAACATAGGCTTAATTAGTCGGTAACCTGGTATCTCTGATGTCATGGGTCAGGTGTTCACTAATTGGCCAGTCAGATCAGCTATTCGTTAGGGGTCCGATGGGCAAGAGATGTGTAGTGATTGGCCAATACTCAACACCGATCAGGCGCATGTGTGGGTCATATACCAAGTTAACACAAAGTCATTCACAGTATTTACTTCTGTTGCACAACTTTGGTTTGCCGCCGCACGAACGTATAGTAATCAAATGCTATTAAGCTCAGAATCTATGATACTCATGAACTTAGCCATGTGAAAGAGAAGGTGTAGCGTCCTGCGCTATTGGAAATTAATCCCTTTGACATCGCAGTTCTCGCTTTTCTCGCAAAGGCTCTTTTCAGCTCACAACCAGAACTAGATCTGAGTCAAACATGACACCCTAAGTCACACACTGACACCATCACCGCAGAAAATGATAATCTACAACGATTCTCTGTGGCTGCCAGCAGTGTAGTTGTTGCAACGCACTCTGAAGGTTCTTATCCAAATTGGGGACTCTGGACTGGTAATTGTGAACCCACTCTCCTAACTGAATTAGCAGCTAATTTCATCGCTCTGAAGTCTGCAAAACTGCAGCATTAAGCTGCCTTCGGTACTGAGTGATTGTGATATGCTTTTCTCAGAGAATTCCTTGCATGCTAAGCTCAGAATCATGATAGGAACTTACGAATGAGCTAAACTTTTTCCGTATACGGAAGAAGTTGACTGTTATTTGGGTCTATCTGCGCGAAGCTTAAACAAGATGAAAACAGAGAACTTCTATAATATTTTTCAGAAAAAACGAACTGAGATGGACGACCAGCCAATCCACTTACCATTGCAATATCACTCATGAAAAACACCTTTGTATATATGGCTCCACAAACAGGGTCAGTAGATACGTTGATAGTTTTGTAGGCGGTTTCAGGCAGAGCTGTGGATGTCCCTGCGAGTTTTCTCCTCCTACTGATTCTGAAGAGAGTTAAAAATAGACCAAATATCAACTCTGTCAGCAGAATTACTGTCACATCCTTCAGCACTATGTACTTTGCTGTTGTAAAATCACTAAGTTTAGATATAATTCCTTCAACCGTTTTACCTCGAATGAGGCGAAATACTTTTATTTTCAACAGGATTACTACCATATGGAATTGAACTGATAAATACTTCGCAATTAGTCCACGACTTACAGTATTTGCGCCTCCTTAGTCCCAGTGACACTTTGCAGGTTATTCTCTCTGAAGTATCTGTATGCCTTCTGACTTTAATCACACTAATCTATGAGTTTATGATATTTTCCACTATCGCCAGCAGTGATTTGTTGCTATTTCAAATCCTTTTCATTTCTTTGTAAATCATTACAAGATGTGTGTGTAGGCATTTCAATCATTTTTGAGAAGTATCTTAACTTTGAGTACTGTAAATAACTCACTTATCACGTAACTTGCTATATAACTGTATAACTATATAATTTTCTACACTCTGTACCTTCTTGCGCGTCCTGCCCATAATATGAGAAGCTTTGCACCGTGATTTCGCCGCTTTTGCTCCAAAACTGAATACAAACAACAACAATTAAACCCTGACAAATTTACTTTTAGTGCCATCCAATGGCGACATCTGTATCAGTCTGTACATCCGTTTGTCTTTCTAAACATGAGTCCTATGACTTGTCTAAGTTAGTTAACTTACCCGAGAGACTTTCCAGTACCCCACATTACTCCTATGGCACTTGAAAATCTGTTTGTGTACTTGCGCACCATTTTCTTAGAACCATTTGCTTACTACAGGAGACTGCCATTGTACCGAAACGGAGGACCTGAAATTATACTTAAAGCAGCTCAGTTCACGAGTTGATAATGCTGGTAATATGACCTGTGTGTCCTGGTAAGTAGGCACTTCCCATGGGCCCAGGCAGTGTCTGCCTCGGGGCCACAGAATGGTTCTCATTTATCCCTGAAGTTGTTAACCTCTATTCTTATATACCTCGTATGGTCCAATAATCTTTATTCTTCCTTTGTAAACAGCTCGGTTATAATGCGACTTGTTTACTAATTCAGTCACTGTCGTCTTGTCTTCTCAGACAGTTCATTAAACATGTAGCTTGTAATGTAATTGAATCACTGAGGCCCAGTCCCTAGTCCTTTTGTGCTCCATTGCTAACACGATAGGTTGGAGAGCACAATGAAATCGCCGGTCTCGCGGTAAAAATATCATAATCAATACATCAGGATCCCTGGCTTTGTTCGCCACGGTCCCTGAATGAATCCAGTTTGGTTCTTGGCTTCATTTATCTCTATCTCTGGCACAGTCCATCTTCGTCCCTGGCTCCATCCACCCCTGTGCCTGTGTACAGGGGTAGTCCTTGCATGGGTAACCGCGGTGATTATTTTCGTTTATCTCTATTCCTGACTTTCTTATCCCGGCGAATCAATTGTACGCTCCCACCCGCCCCGCGGAGAGCGGAGCAATAGCGATTCGCAGTGAACAAAAGGTCTTGTAACTGGGCCACAGTGACTGAATTATGTAACGAGTCCCATGAAGAGTGAACCATCTACACTGACCAAGGCTGGGATACCTCTCAAGTATCTGGGGCAAAGCATCATTATGGATAATGCGCTTGTACATGTTTTGTAACTGATGGAAGGAATTAACCTCTGGATTGACTGAATTTACAGTATGTAAGTCCATAGTGCCAGAGTTGATATTCGCTCTGTTCAGGATGAGCATGACAAACGAATAAATAATGTCATTTTATTAGTGAGGCTCATTCCTTCGACGTTTTGTGTCCACTGTACCCTCTTGTGCGCCATTGCCCAAGGGACGAGTGGGAGTGGACAATAACTTCGCCACTCTTGCGGCAAATATCAATCAGATAGGTATCCGTAGCCCAGCCTGAGTCGTTCCTGCCTTGCTCCACTTGCTTGGTTCAATGACCAAGGTACTTGGCCAAGCCCGCTTCCAATCTCTCGTTGTTTGCCCCGTCCCGGGGCTACACCAGCTCTCCTTTTATTTGCAGTCCATAGATTGGTTAACTTTAGTCCATGGCTTATCCTACCGCCATCCTTAGACTGGTCAGATGGACAAATATAACTGCAGTTATTCGCCTTCTTCAATAATGAATTCCTGACATAGCATTCTGTGATACGTGGTTCCTGCAACAAACAAAACTCCTGTCCCGTAGTCAAGTGTCTGTATAACTATGATACCAATTATCCATTTTTCGCAGCTCTGTTTTGCATCCTCCTGCCATTACTCCGTCAGTCCATCTGTTCCTCATCCCTCCGTCTATTATTCCTCTCTTCGACTTTCCGTCTGTTCTTCATTTCTGCGTCTGTTTGCGGTTCCTCCTCTTGAATCGATTGTTCTTCATCTTTCCGTCTGTTCCTCGTCATTCAGGTCGTTCATCTTTCCTCAACCTGTCTGTTTGTCCCCTTCAGTTACTTCTCTGTTCCTCGTCCCTCCGTCTATCCGTTTGTTCCTCATCCTTCCTTCTATCCCTTGTCCCTCTGACTTATCCTTCCGACTATCCGTCTGTTCCTCCGTTCCCCCTCGCCCTTCTGTTCCTCTCCTTGTGCCTCCTCTCCTCACACGTAAACCCGGGGTCAGAGGTTATCAGTTAGAAAATGTTCCGTGAGGTGCCCCTCAGAAGCCTCAGACCTACGTTCGCTGCATTATGTCCGAGCTTTATTATTTTCTTCCTCCTCTGCCGTGTACACTTGTCGTCCCCCTGTGTTTCCTTAATCTCCCTCCAGCTCTCACACTTTCCCTGTCTGTCATCCCTCACTCCAGCCAGCACAGACTGGAGGAGATCTCTATGAGGGTCCCGTGTGGGCGTCATAAGTGTTGGAGATCCTCTTCAACTTTATTTTTTTTTCTCCATTTACTTCAGTCTCTAACGGTCTCTCCCTCTCTCTCTTACAACAGACCTTGTTATTTTTATCATAATTCTCTTTATATCATTCTCCCTCTGGCTCTATCTCTCTCTCTCTCTCTCCCTGTTTGTCTCTTTCCACCTCTCCCTCTCTCTCTCTCTCTCTTCCTTCATCTCACCACTCGACAGGTATCCAATCCCTCCCCACTAATCAGTCTCCAACGCCCCTCTCTCCCCTTTCTCGCTCTCTCTCTCTCTATCTCCCTCTACCACACACCTCTCCGGGTCAAAGGGTATCACTGAGAGAGGTTCAGGCCGGGTCAACGCCACTATGTCACACTCTTGACCGTCGACGACTGGGCCCTGGTCAGTGCTTGGCTAGTCCGTCATCACCTGCTGGGCCCTGATGATGATGATGGCCTCGCCTCCTGGTTCCACGAGATGAGACGAGAACAGAGATGGATGAGGGTTTATTATTTCTCTTTGTTTTTATCTCTCCTTTTTTCTGTAAGGGTGTTGAAGAGGGAAAAGGGAGTAGCGAACTTCGCTGTGTGAGAAAGTCAGTGTGTGGGAAATGTTGAATGGCGTTGTGTATGGAAAGGATGATGCTGAGGGATTAAATGTGTGTGTGTGTGTGTGTGTGTGTGTTTGCCTAACTGCGCTGTATGGACCCCGTTTTGTGAACTTTCTGAACTTTTGTGTGCTGTTACCTTTCACAGTTTCATCTACTACCACTTGCCTCCACCTATTCCTAAATATGTGCCCTTCATCCATACACTCACTGAAATGGTTTGTCTGTGTATATCTTTACAATGAATATCTTTAAAACTAAAAAGAATCTCTTGTACTATTAAAGTGCTTCCTTACGTCTTGTCTAACAGGGTTCTTGTTCAGTTTAACGTTTTGACCTTTGGTTCTCCAATCTTTGCATCTTTCGAAAACATTTTCATAATTAACGTTATTAATTGGGCTGAAAGACAAAAATGTTGTTATCAAGTCATCCCTTACTCTTTTCTCTTTCAAGCTGGACAAATGTATGGCTTCTCACCGTAAATTAGCCTTCTTGATTCTGATAAAATCTTTCTTGTCCTCCTCTGGACATTCTCCATTAGTTCTTATTACTTATTCAATGATCAAATCTGAGAAACGTATTCTAGTTTTGGCACAGTGTTGTATGTGATCAGTTTACAATATATTTCCTAATCCATTTACTTGGTGATACTGACATTTGCCAGAGGACAGTTCATCTTGTTCACCGTTCCCCTAAGATAGGGCTCTCGTTAGGTTCACTGTCGATTCCCAAGGCCCCATCACACAAGAATTCCTGCAGTTTATATATATATGTGTGTATATGTGTGTGTGTGTGTGTGTGTGTGTGTGTGTGTGTGTGTGTGTGTGTGTGTGTATTTATATATATCACGAATGTTTTCATTTTTTGAGACTCCAGTCCCGCGACACTCACGCTATTAAGACCCAACATTTTGACGGGGATCAGAGGGGGGGATGGACGCCTCTCCAGACCACACACACACACCACAAAGAAATTACTAAAGAAAACAGGACACTGGATCCGCCAGCATTAGAGTGTTGATAAATCAATGGTTATTAAGGTTTTAGTGAGGGGGGTCGGCGGCCCGTGACGGCCCGGGCCACAGGATGTATGGCCCTCCCGGTGCCTTATCTCACAACGTCCAGACTAACTTATGGGCGGGATAACACTCACAGTCTTCCTGATGGCTACCGGGGCGACTCTCGAGTTTTCTGTCATATTTCATCAATTTGATTTCATTTTTGATGCTACTGAGTTAGAGTTGTATTCATACTTATTCTTAATGTTCTACTCATAGATTTCCTTCACTTGGGGAAATTTCAGTTACACTATATGTGTAATGTAATTGTCGCATGATTGAAGATTATAAGCGTTTTTTGTTTCATTTGTTTGAAAATATATTTTGTCTACATATACACAGATAAAGTATATCAGTGAGAGTATGGGTGAAGGGCACATATCTAGGGGTAGGTGGAGGCCAGTATGGAATGTACAGTGGGTACAGTACATGGACATGGTAGGGTGACGGATGAGACCGAGTGGGGCCCAGGGACCAAAAATGTCTTCCTCTCGTCAGGGGGAAGGGAAGTGTAGGATACATCAGTACATGGTGTAGCGCTACAGGGCAGTAAGTGATGCTGACAGCAACTTTGGTAACAATATCTGTGTAATACAAAGCAAGTTGAAAGTATTTGTGTCGAGTGGTGGCTGGTGAGTGTAGGCTGTGTGTGTGGTGGGGGCGGAAGGGAGGGAGGGAGATGGGAGGATGTGTGTGTGTGTGTGGTGGGACGGGAGGATAGGGTTATCAGTGGAACAAGCTGCCGCTGTCCGGAATCCCACTTTAACACATTTACACTGACGCGGGACAACTTGTTGCTTGAGTTACTGCTCACAGTCGCCAGTTTTCTGTTACCATTATTGCCGAAGTCCCACCACTCCCGCCTCTCTGGCTAACCTCACAGAAGATTGGTAATAGATAGTTCCCTGTGTATGTGTGTAGGTGTGTGTGTGTGTTCAAGCAGTACGTTATAACGCTGAGTCAGATCTTTTTCAACGCACTGTATGATCCATATCTTCATAGTGAATCTAGCATGGAGCTATATTTGCAGTTATAACATATAGTATGGGCTTAGAATATCTTCAGTACCCAAAGTGTTTTAATATTTCTCGGGTTTTGGTTATAACCTGACGCTGACGGTCGCAATGACCCTGGCCGTCGCTCGGCATAAAACCCAACCAACTAACCCGAATCTCAATCGCTAGTTCGTCCGTTTCGCTGCTCTTGTTGCGCCTCCTACCGCCATTGGTCCAGGCTACTTCTGCGGTTGCTGGTCTTGTTCTTCCTTTTCATTGTGAAGTTACTAAGAGGCTTTCTGCTGATGACGTTGTTGGTACTTGCTGCTGATGATGTTGCTCTTTCTTTACTCGTATTTGCTCCCGTTGATGCCTACTCTTGCGACTTAAGATGTTTCTGATGTGAACCTCCTTGGTGGAGTTATGTTTGCTGGCGTTTCTACCGCTACTGATGTTGACTGCTGCTGTTCCTGCAGCTATTACTGACGCTGGCTGCCGATTATGTTGCTGCCACTTGCTACATTTGCTAACTTCAGCTTTTCCTGTGCTGCTGCTGTAGTAATTGCTACTTAATACATTCGGTGTTCTCACTTTTGTATCATATTTCATTGTTTCTATCACGGATACAAGTCGGTTTTTTTCTCCTCTCCTGATAATTTTCCGAAGCATTGTCATCATTAATACTTTACTTCATCTTTAGAAGTAGTGGTGGCATTCAGCGTGTTTTGCAGGACTACTAACCAAGCAGATGATGGAATAGATTTATCTATTGTTATATTGCCTTAAAAGAGCACTAGGTGGGTGGGTAGCAAGAAAGAAGAATGCACTTTATGGAAGTAAGAGAACATTGTTCGAAATTTTAATTTACCTCATGCAACTATATCTTTTGCACATCTTGCTAAACTTGCCTGTCACCCTTTTATGTTGATGCATTGGTCCTATCGTCTTCTCTTTTTACTTACCTGCATCTGTCCTATGTTAACTGCCCTTCATCCACAGTTATAGACATCCTTGTCAATACTCAGAAAAATACATTGTATTAAACTAACGAGTAACTTAAGCTCCTGAGACTAGGATTCCAGTTACTGTTGTTCTTCTTGCATGTGGTCCGGCCGCCGCAGCTGGCCTTCTCTTCCTGGAAACTACTGTGGCATTTCCTGGCCGTCACGTTGCTAGTCGGCGTAGCCGCTACTTGCCAGGCCACCATGCTTAGTGGTGGTGGAGCCTCCCGTCCAAGGGGTCCTACTTGCCCGATTTTAGGTCAGCTGTTTACTTAGCGATACGGTCATTAAATATGAAGAACTGGTTCATCAAACCCTGGCACGGAGGCAGCGTATTGCTTACCCAACACACTTGTTGGCAATTAAGATACTGGAAAACAAGTAGGAAAATGTGAGGGAAAAATAAGCCCTTTTGGTAAAAAAGGGTGTCAGAAGATGGAATTCCGAACGCAGCGTCTAGATTTTAAGCACTGGAGAAATAGCAATCACTAGCGTTCCTAATGTGAAAGAAGATCAGATTAATCTTAAGTCGCATCTCTGTCGTGAAGGCGGTGAGGTGCGGCCACCCCGGCTTACTACCGCTACTGCAGCGTGTAACAACAACTCTTCAGCCGCTTCGCTGCCATAACTCGTGACGGGGCAAAAATGTAAACAAACCGTGCGTGGCTGTCCTGACCTCCGCTAGATGGCTTTCCCTTGGCCGGTTCTCTCTGCTTCGTACCTTTCTCCCCGTTGCCTTTCCACAGGGCATCTCTTCCTTAAGTGGCTTTCCCCGCAGTTGCTGTTCCCTGGATGGCTTGGTACTTGGAGACATTCCTCAGATAACGCTTCCCCTGTGCTGCTCTCTGCTGGATGATTCTTGCCTGGGTGGTTCCCCTCGGTTAACTCCCCAGTCGGGGGCTGTCCCCTGGGTACCTCTCGACTGGGTGGCTCTCGTCTCAGGTGGGCACTTGACAAGATGACCTCTGGTAATGGACGCGTCACCAGATACCATAACACTCCTGCCCTGACGTGGCACCACAATCGGGCCGGCTATGGAGGTGCTGGTACCTTGGAGGGCCTGGACGAGGAGGAACCTCTGCCAGAATTCATTTCTGCTGTTTAGTGTGTCAGGGGAAAGCAGTACTCGAGATGAGAAGGTTTCGATGAAAACTAAAAAAGAAAAGTGTCTGGGAAAGGAAGAGCTTGGAGCGACTGAGATCAGATTTAGAGGATATAAATCTAGTAGCAAAAAGTATCAAATCTAAGAATATATATATATATATATATATATATATATATATATATATATATATATATATATATATATATATATAT
>JAYMFT010240745.1:0-11055 GCA_038088735.1 Panulirus argus | reverse complement strand
GTGTGTGTGTGTGTGTGTGTGTGTGTGTGTGTGTGTGCGTGCGTGCGTGCGTGTGTGCGTGCGTGCGTGCGTGCGTGCGTGCGTGTGATTTTTGTAATGTGGTCAGGGAAACGCCATCCCTTTCGGAAGTCCAGCAGGGAAGATACCCCCCTGTGCATAACACAGTACTGACACCCATATTGTCCTGCACCACACAAGATAAGGCTATGCCACACGAGGCTCCAACATTTGCATAGAGACCATTTGTTTGGGTTAGGAAGATGGAACAACCGACTTACTCGAACCTTTGGCAGGTGTACCATCTGTACCACGACCTACAGGATCACCGGTACAGGTGTACCATCCGTACCGCGATCTCCAGGATCACCGCTACAGGTGTACCATCTGTACCACGACCTCCAGAATCACTGGTACAAGCGTACCATCCGTACCACGACCTCCAGGATCACCGGTACAGGTGTACCATCCGTACCGCGATCTCCAGGATCACCGGTACAGGTGTACCATCCGTACCGCGATCTCCAGGATCACCGGTACAGGTGTACCATCTGTACCACGACCTACAGAATCACTGGTACAGGTGTACCATCTGTACCGCGATCTCCAGGATCACCGGTACAGGTGTACCATCTGTACCACGACCTCCAGAATCACTGGTACAAGCGTACCATCTGCACCACAACCTCTAGAATCACCGGTACAAGCGTACCATCTGTACCACTACCTCCAAGATAATACATCATGGTACCACAGAACCCGGCTTGGAAATAAAAAAAAAAAATCTCACACCACGATAAAATACGTTGACCCAAATCGCAAGTTTCCAAACACGCGATGAGGAAAACGCACTTCCGTCGATATTCAAATGTATGCAAATTTACTTCTACTGACATTAGTGACCAGTCGACATTCGTCCACCTCACTAATAGCGTTCACGAACCACGTCACTGTTCGTAACTGGCGTTACCAAAAGAGTGGGAACACTCCGCTATCGTCCTAGTACAAACATGCAGGAAATCACCTCGTCATGAGGAGCGGAAACCTGGGCTACAGAAGGCTACTCAACATCCACTGACAACCTCCGCTAAGACGCCAAACCAGACTTTGCCAGACCCATCAAACTCCCCCTCACTGTTCACCGTTCTCCAGTGCGCTTCCCTTGCTATGACTGTCTAATAAACACAGACATATCTATGAACCTACAGGGTGTCTCGTAAGTTTAGACTAAGGCAGATTGATGACCTGGTTACAGGGTGTCTCGTAATAGGTCTGGACTGTGGGCAGAATGGCTACCCAAGTCCAGCCTTGCGAGACACACTGTACATCACTGGCTGACACTCAGGCGGGGAAGACGGTAGCTGGCGGCCGGGTGACGGCAACTGGCAGACGGGCGACGGCAACTGGCAGACGGGTGACGGCAACTGGCGGCCGGGTGACGGCAACTGGCAGACGGGTGACGGCAACTGGCGGCCGGGTGATGTAAATGAAGAAGTGTTCAATTCGTTCAATTTTTCCTCTCCTTTCTATCTCTGTCGGTGTCTACGTCTATACAAACAACTGAAACACGCCATAAAAAAAAAAATCTACTATATGTAAGGTGATGCAGGGACGGAATCGCCATAACGTATGTACGCACGAACTGTGATCCTCCAAAGAAAATGGGTCGCGTGTTGCCTTCTGTCAAGTGAACAACCCCCCCCCCCCCCACCTTATTTACCATCTCTCTATGGCTGTATCAATTCTCGCCTGCCTGCCTTCTGGCACCTCATTTAACCCGTTATATTCATTAAATGATCCTTTTTTTTTTATTATTCTTTATACAAGCACCCGGTAGCTATCAATCTCACAACCCAAGTCGATCCCAAACACAGCACCCGTCCTCATTACTGACGGAGGTCGGGTCGGGGAGCAAGCCCCACGACGCCCCGGCCCCTGGATGACTCGTTCAACACTAAGCCTGTCGGAGGAGTAGGGCCCGCGGGGGGAGGGGACGGCCTGGGGCGGGGGACTCATGAGGACCCCGCTGGCACACGCCCAACCACTCGTGTCCAATCCTCGCCACAATGCGAGCCCGAGGCCTGAAGCCCGAAGCCTGACGAATGTGGAGGTGGGGGCGACCCAGTTCGGAATGACGGGCTCCTCCACGCTGCAGATGAGGACACTTCCCTCGTCCGTCCCTACGGCACATGCTAGTGGTGGCGGTGACGACGACGGGCCACGGGGATGACAGCTTTAACTGGTGAGAGTCCACGGTGGGTGAGAGTCGAAGGTGGTGGGAGTCCAGGGTGGTGAGAGTCCAAGGTGGTGAGAGTCTACAGTGGTGAGAGTCTAAGGTGGTGGGATTCCAGGGTGGTGAAGTCTAGAGTGGTGAGAGTCCAGGGTGGTGAGAGTCCAAAGCGGTGAGAGTCCAGGGTGGTAAGAGTCCAAAGCGGTGGGAGTCCAGGTTGGTGAGAGTCCAAGGCGGTGAGAGCCCAAAGTAGTGAGAGTCCAAAGTGGTGAGAGAGTCCAAAGTGATGAGAGTCCAAACTGGTGAGAGTCCAGAGTGGTGAGAGTCCAAAGTGGTGAAAGTCGTCCAGGGTAACGACACTCCAGGGTGGCCACAAGTATCCCCAACGCTGGCGGTCCTGCCACACACACACACACACACACACACACAAACACCAGCTCACCCCGGGACCAGTCCCACCTCTCCATAAACCCTGGAACTTGATATGTCTTGGACTAGCCTCAGTAGCACCACCTGGCAGTGCGGATACTGTACCATAGATTCCATGACTCTGTCACATCTAACATCACCACTTAATGATTTCTATCAAGCAGCTCTTAGCTGAGACACAATAATGGGTAATATCTTAATTATCAACTTAATACCATTCATTAATGTATTTAATAAACCCGTAAAGCAAATCCGGGTATTTGTTATCCCGGGCCACCATGTGGAAGATTTGGGTGAGAGTGGCCCAGTGGCCCCGAAGAAGTTACACAGCGGTGTCACCACTGGCAGGCGGAGCCCGGTAACACCGACATACAAACATCCATACATTCAGAGGTGTTACCGGACTCCTCCACCTGCTTGTCGCTACACCGCGCATGGAAAGTCACCTTCGGCGTTGGTTGCAGCATGGGAGTACAGTCTCGTCGGAGAACTTTTCACCCCGAAGGAAACCATACTTTCCCTGCTGCTGACTGTAGTGCATCCTTGAACCTGAAGAAACCCCTGGAGAAGGGATTCTCTGATTTATACAATAACAATGAATATAGATAAACAGATAAATATACAGATATTCCTTCTTTTCCCCTTATCATCAACATTATCATCATCAATAATTACAATGTGTAGTGATGTTGCTGTGGTCTATGGTTTACATTCCACGTAATAACATGTAAATGTCCATTACCAACAGCAGCAAAAGTCCTTATCTTGACCCACCGTTAGAGGCTCCCTGTGCAGGAGAACGGCGGAATGGCATTGTACAGTGGTATAATCACTCATACCCGCCCTCTTCCCTCCCCACACCTCCCATATTGCCGGCAGAACCTTCCCGCTCGACGGCAACATATCTTCTCAATATTTTAACATACCACCAGCAAATAATTTCTATCCTCCCAAAGATATGGATGACTTATTGACAACTCTGTATCTATGCCGTCAGTCATCGTACGTCAGGCAACTCCCACTGCTTGTACAGTGTATACAGGAAGTGTCATGGCACCGCAGGATATTCTCCTGCTGGGGAAAATAGGACCGTAGAGCGTCACCAGGTACTGCCCCTCCCAGGGAACGCTAACTTAATTCTTCCTCCTCCCACTAACCGCATTTCTCTAGGCCCAGGTGACAGCTACGGTGGCAAGTTCTTTGTATAAAGACTTTCATCTTCATCGCATCCTCAAGCAAATGGATTCCAGGAAAGCTCTCCCTTCTGCAGGTGTCCTACCCGGGGTGGCCAACGTTACAGCACCCGGGTCCCTCGTGACTGCAGTGACAAGTCTTCCCAGGTCACCTGCGTCGAGGCACTGCCATGTGTCACACTGCACGTGTCTGGGGACGCGTAGGTTATACCAATGAGACGAAGGGGAGGCGGCGGGAGGGGGCCCTCTGTCCACGCCGCCAGCACCGAGGAGAGAGGGTGTTACTGCCAGTAACACCGTCACCAACCGTAACATGAAAGCTCTCCTGGATCCTAATTTTTTCCCTTACCTTCCCTGTCAGTAACACCCATCCAGGTGTGGAGGCTTCCGGCCGGCGCATCACCAGGAACCATCCACCTCGAGAGCAGGACGGTCCTCCCCTCGTGCAGAGACCCCAGACGAACCACGGAGAGCGGAGGGACCCCCGCCAGAGCACCAGCTGCCAGCCCCGGTCGCAGGTGGCGGGTTGCCATGGCCACGCCCTTAGACACGCACGTACGTTTCCCGTGCTGCCCAAGGGCAGCGTGGCCGGCCAACCCTTATCGCTACGAGCTGCACGTTCCCACAACCGGACTTCCGTAAGAGGCGGGGATGGCCACTCACAAGACCCCCGATAGCTTTGGAGACACGAGACAGCAACACGTACATACTACGACCTGAACAATCTATAAAATTCCGTACAGAAAAGAGAGCTCTGCATCTTCTCCCGCTGTAGACAGTAGGGCTGCCAACACTCTCAGACTGGCACCACGGTCTCTGTCAGTGGTGTCAGGGGGGTCGTCACTCGTCTGCCAACAGCTACGGAGGGGGGAGGGGGGGGGTCGTCGTCACCCACGTTTCACAAACTTTCTTTTGTCATCCATCTCGTCTGACTTGGCGGCTTCATAATGTCCAGGGATAAGACACTCCCGAGAGAGAGAGAGAGAGAGAGAGAGAGAGAGACAGACAGACAGACAGACAGACTTGACCCATACCGCCCCGCCGATGGGGAGCATCAAGCCTACAATGATCGGGGAGACAAGTGGGGAGATTTACGCACCCCAGTGGGTTCCATCGTACCCTCCCACCGTGGGGTTGTTCCTCAACACCTGCGGTAATCAACGTTTCACCGGGGAACAGGGACACCGGGAGGAACATCCATTCATACCATAATAGAAACAAGACAATGCGCTCCCCGCCGTTGCTGGGTAATGCGTGCTAGAGAGGGCGGGTGGCGAGCTGCACTATCCAGCACCGGGGCCATAGTAACCTGCATGTACCGCGGGGCGGCAGGTACCGGACCACATAAGGTACACGTACCGTGGGGCGGCGGGCCCCGGATTACGCCCAACACCATCCGCTCAACACGGCGGCCTCAGTCCAGGGTCCATGACTTGTCACTCCTCTCGCTGGTGCATTAGGCACACCACAGAGAACTTCCCTCCCTCACTCCCTCCCTCACTCCCTCACTCCCTCCCTCACTCACTCACCCCCTCACTCCCTCCTGCCTTCGGAGCGCCAGCCACAGTGTGACGCCCACCAGCAAATTCCAACCAAATGCCCATGGGCAAGACTTGGCTGTAGCCGGACGCTTCCCCCAGGGTAACACAGGCCGCTCGGATTCCCCCCCCCCTCCCCCCAAGGCGAACGATCGTCACCTGTGGCAGGGGTAGACTAGGTCAGGAGGAAACCAGGTCAGGAGGAAACCAGGTCAGAAGGAAACCAGGTCTGGGGAAACCAGGTCAAAAGGAAACCAGGTCAGGAGAAAACCACGTCAGGAGTACACCAGGTCAGGAGAGAACCACGTCAGGAGTACACCAGGTCAGGAGAAAACCACGTCAGGAGTACACCAGGTCAGGAGAAAACCACGTCAGAAGGAAATCGGGAGAAAACCAGGTCTGGAGGAAACCAGATCAAGAGGAAACCAGGTCAGGAGGAAACAAGGTAAGGAGGAAACCAGGTCAGAAGGAAACCACGTCGGGAGGAAACCAGGCCAGGAGGAAACCAGTTCAGGGGGAAACCAGGTCAGGAGTAAACCATGTCAGGGGTACCAGGTCTGGAGAAAACCACGTCAGGAGTACACCAGGTCAGGAGAAAACCAGGTCTGGAGGAAACCAGGTCAGGAAGAAACCAGGTCTGGAGAAAACCACGTCAGGAGTACACCAGGTCAGGAGGAAACCAGGTCAGGAGTAATCCACGTTAGGGGTACCAGGTAAGGAGAAAACCACGTCAGGGGTACACCAGGTCAGGAGAAAACAAGGTCCGGAGGAAACCAGGTCATGAGAAAACAAGGTCAGAAGCAAGCCAGGTCAGGAGTGTCAGGGGTACATCAGGTCAGGAGAAAGACAGGTCCGGAGGAAACCAGGTCAGGAGAAAACCAAGGTCAGGTGAAAACCAGGTCAGGAGCGTCAGGGGTACATCAGGTCAGGAGAAAACCAGGTCCTGAGGAAACCAGGTCAGGAGCGTCAGGGGTACATCAGGTCAGGAGAAAACCAGGTCCAAAGGAAACTAGGTCATGAGGAAACCCCGTCGGGAAGAAACCAGGTCAGGAGGAAACCAGGTCTAAAGGAAACCAGGTCTAAAGGAAACCAGGTCATGAGGAAACCCGTCGGGAGGAAACCAGGTCAGGAGGGAACCACGTCAGGAGGAAACCACGTGGGGAGGAAACTAGGTCAGGAGGAAAACAGGTCGGGAGGAAACCAGGTAGGGAGGAAACCACGTCGGGGGGAAACCAGGTCAGGATCAGGTCTACGGCGGGGGTCGGCAACGCGGGCGGCACGAGTTGCCGAAGGCGGTAAGCGAGGAGTGTAAACACTGCGTCACGCGAGGAGAGATTTCGATGCGATGGTGTAACGCCTTAATAATGATTAGAATCTGTCAATGATGGCATTATGTCATTCATAATCACTACCTCGTTAGTGTTAATACACCGAGTTTACGGCACCGGTATACAGGTAAACCATAATACCTACAGTGAATGTCCTCTGAAATAATACCGTACGGTACAATTAGGGAACAAAGCAGACGGTGGCATGCGCTCCGGAACTTGCAGGGTAAGTGTGACACCCGAATCCCAGTGACGATGCTGACCCCCAGGTCATGATGGGGGAGGGGGTCACTGGTGTACCAGTGAGGGGTGGGTGGGGAGGGGGAGGGGGGTTGGACCCCCTCCCCCCGCTCACAAACACACGCACACCTGCCCAGTCACGCCGACATGACCCCTCCTCCTGCCCCCCCTCCAACACCTGTTGTCTGGGGAGGGGAGGGGGATGGGGAGGGGAGGGGAAGGGGAGGAGGAGGAGGAGGGGAGACACGTCTTGACTCTCACCTACGGAGGAATACAACGGCCGCGCCTCGTGTGTGTGTGTATGTGTAAGTGAGGGCGTTATGACCTGACGCCCCCCTGGGAGCCACCACTAAGAGCAGGTGTGGCAGGCGCTGCCCCTGAGTGTCAAGCATATAACGAAGCCGGTGTGGCAGGTGTTGACCCCTGGGTGTCACCACCAAGAGCAGGTGTACCCCTGAGCGCTGTCACACACCTGTGTCCCGCTGGCGGACGCTCGCCGACAGGTGTCAACCAAGAACAGCTGTCTGCTCCTCTTATGACCGACCACCATGACTTCCTGCCCCTGGTGGGTTCGTCCCAGCCGCGGGTCCTTCTGGGTTCGTCCCAGCCGTGGGTCCTTCTGGGTTCGTCCCAGCCGTGGGTCCTTCTGGGTTCGTCCCAGCCGTGGGTCCTTCTGGGTTCGTCCTAGCCGTGGGCGCTTCACGCTTTTCTTATGAATTCCTGATTGATTTTTGCTCACCCAGCGAGGGGTAACGCTGAGGGATGACAGGTCACAGAGAGTCTTCGTCAGACCTCAGTAGCCAGACAATAATGAGATAATTTGTTAATAAGTTGGTTCAGCACATAACCCTAAAGTCTTTACATATAGTAATCTATTTCCTTCTGAACAGTTGCTCCGTTGATATAAAGGACTGATTCATCCTTGTATGGAGTCCTGCTCTTACATTTGGGGTGGTTCTAGCTCTGTTTCCTTACTTGACAGAGTTGAGTCGAAAGCAGTCCGACTTATAAATTATCCCAGGCTAACTTCCAAACTTGACCCCCTTGCCCTACGACGTAATGTTGGTCCACTTTCCCTCTTCTATAGGTATTACTTTGGCTGTTGCTCCCGAGAGCTGGTTGCTTGTGTGGCCCCACAACTAGCCAGACCACGAAATATTCGGCATATAATTACAGTGTGGCAGTTGGCAACTCAAGCGTGGGCCGTTTTTGATAACTGCTTCTTTCCCTACACGTCGAAGCTTTGGAGCTCTCTGCCTTCCCATGTCTTTCCCAATAACTACGACCTGGCACATTCTAAAAGACAGGTTTTTCCACTTCCACCAAAATTCGTAAATACATTCCCTTGTCTCTTCTTTTTCCTGTCATTAACCTCTCTATATTTCAGTCAAGGCCCGGCCTTGATGTGGACTTCTTTGTCTGTGACTGGAGCAACAAACCTAAAGAAAAAAATTCTACTCATCCACAGTTTAAGACACAGTGTTCTATCGTGTGTCCATATCTCTGGCCGCAGACTTTACAACGGACACAGCCAAGCCTTAGTCTAGCGGTGCCAACATCTTGTATAGCGTTGACCTTGTCACGTTCTCCATATGCCTTGCGCTGGACACCTTCCCTCGTGAGGGAAAATGGATCCGCCAGCGCCCCTCTACACTCGTCTGTTGGCCACAAACAGATCTGTTGGCTCCTTCTTCAACACAGTTTGAAGACTTGTACTCGACGAGTCAGGCGTTGAGTCCAAAGTCCTCTTTACCAAGCGCAAGTCTGGCTAAAGCATCAGCATCGTCACACTCCCGGAGCCCCTGTATGGGAGGGACTCTATAACAGTCTGAGTGAGATTGCCGGTAAAGGTGGCGTGTCTGTCTCTGGCCTCAGAGACCAGCACGGTACACTCTGACCTCAGGGTGTTAAGGGCTGGTAGTGAGGATAAGGAATAACAGACAATTAAACTGTCTGTGGTGGGGATTTGTACAAGAGAGCGAGAGAGAGATGAGTGTGGGGGACAGTTCAGCCTGTGAGGCAGATGGCCGGGTATTGTCCCTAATCTGTTACCACTGGACTGGGTCACAGTGGTAGCCCTTCCAGTCCTCCCAGTGGTTGAACTGCCACTTCCAGTCCTCCCAGTGGCTGAGTTGAGGGAGCCAGGTCAGTTTACAATTCCTGGGGACACTCCTCCCCCGCCCTACACCGGGCAGGTCCTTGCTGCGCCTGACTACGGCAACCACACGTCTGACCAATCAATGCAATAAACACTGTTCAGGAATATATAATTTAAATTCTTTTATAAAAAATCTATAAACATTGAGGGCTGTTTGTGTGTGCCCGGGGCCAACAAAGACCACATCCGGTGAATAACAACTGATGAAATTAGTAACCCGAACGTGACGTGGGGTCGCACCTTCGTCATCCGCACACCAATAGCTCAAATCTACATCAGGAAGGTAAATATGAATGTCTTAAATATTTTAGAAGGGTACCTGGAACTGAGCTATCCGCTGTTCGACAATCCACGTGACCTGAATTGTAAGGCTTTAAGGTGTGGGGGGAGTGGAGGGGTGTCATGGAACTACGCTGAGGGCTCGTTCATACCATCCTCCAACGTCCCGCATAACTCTTGCTATTGATATTCAATGGGATTTTGTATTTACGCTTCCCGGTCATGTTCTAGTGAGTAGCCATTGTGAAGCCACACACACACACACACACACACACATAGTAACTCACTCAAGAGGCCTATGTCGGAGCTGCGGTCACCTCAGTGTAAACAACGGGCCAAGGCCCCCCTCACCGTTGGAGTTGCGCCCCCCCCCCCCAGCTGACCACAGCCATTCAAGAGCCCCCTGGTGCCAACCAGTGCTACTACAGGTACAAGAATAGTCCCATACCTACTGCTGTGAACGTCATGCATACTCCATGAACAAGTACGCAGCTAAACAAGCAAATAGCTTAGCTTTCCCACAGTCACGCGGATGTATTACTATAACGCAACCAACGTGAAAATACTCATTACTTTATGTTCACCATCAAATACATAACGTATGCCAACGCAATACTACGGCAGATCAACCAACGTCTAACTTCATTTAACGTAATATTCAGCGAATCGCCCCAAAATCTATGATGTATAACCCATGGAATATGACCCGTAAATCTTCCTGTGCTGTGTAGACAGACTTCACTCGCGTGCTCATCCAAGGCGTAGGAAGCATCCAGCGCCACCCTTGATATTTGGCTCTTTTGTGAATAATTAACTAGCTACTATTATGACCCCCCCTGCCCCTCCCCCCTCATTATGTAATTCCTCAACTAAGTATTTTCAATTAAAGAAAAACTAAAAAGTGTTTTTTTTATATATATAATCATTTACAGAGAGAAGAAGGCTTGCGGGCAGAGAGAGGCGCCGGGGAGACACACACACACACACACACACACACACACAGAAGAAGCGACACAGTGGGAAGAACCAGGAGAACAAAGCCGGCGGAGGGCTTCCCCGGCACCGCCTCCTGCAGGTGGCAATTAGTCCAAAAACTGTGAAGGTGAAGTTGTGGCCTCACTATTTCCCAGCAGGTAGGAAGCCTGGCGCACAGGGCCCCTCACTATCACCAGGCCAGCCCAACACCCGCTCACCAGGCGACGCTGTACACGCCTCCTGGTGCCAGGCCTGGGGAAGGGGCCTTGGGCGGGCGCGGGGTTTCCACAACGCAGGAAACGAGGAAGGAAACGTTCCGTTCCTCTGGCGGACTTTCACCGTTGTAAGAGACACGAGTCTTCCTCCTGCCCTGGGGCGAGGCCAGCCACCCACGCCCTTGCCCCGGGGTGACGCCCCTGCCCTAGGGTGAGGCTAGCCAGCCACGCCCCTGCTCTAAGGTGGGGCTAGCCAGCCACGCCTCTGCCCTAGGGTGAGACTAGCCAGCCACGCCCTTCCCTCGGGGTGAGGCTAACCAGCATAGCCCCTGCCTCGGGGTAACGCTAACCAGTGACGCTCCAGACGGCCCCAAGAACATCCGCCTCCCTACCCCCGGGACCGTCACTCACCAGTGGACTGCCTCCCCACTGTCCGTGTAAACAGTGGCTATTTAACACCCACCTCCTCCACT
>JAYMFT010240734.1:0-11055 GCA_038088735.1 Panulirus argus | reverse complement strand
TTGTAAATATATAACCTTATATATATATATATATATATATATATATATATATATATATATATATATATCATCGGTATACAGAGCTGTGTGTCTAAGACCTGCTCTTTCTAGAACTCGAGTTCTGGGAGTCAGTTCTGAGACGGGTGGGTTTTTGCGATAACGTTCCTCGCTGAAGGAAGTCCGCCCCTTGCTGGGTCATGATCAACTGCTCGATTCACAACACAATGGGAAGTTTGTGAGTATCACGGGTCCTCTGTCAGAGTAAGTGATGAAGCCAAATATTTCCCTATTAGTGTGAATGCCACACTGGATGTTGCCCACACTGATCAGCTAACATTTATGGATGTTGCTCACAGTGATCAACTAACATTAACGGTTCGACACTTCCCCAACACGATCATCTACAAACATTTTCTCATGTTCCTCCTAATGCACATGAGGAACCCAAGATTCCTGTACGTGACTGCAGGGACAATAGTATGACAGTGCTAACAATATAGCAGGGAAATACGCAGGCTTATAAGCTCGAATAATGGCTGTGCCAGTGTTCCCTAATTATGTCCTATGCTCAGCACACTTCTTAAATCAGGTGGAGACCCATACAACAGTTGTTGTGTAGTAGCTACGGATCTCTCTGACTTCCTATACACATTCGCACTCTTGGCTCGGCGCCTGCTTACACATCGCCTCTTGCCCCTCCTGGACACCGGACAGCCTCCCAGACCTTCGCTGGCTTCGATACCCGATGCTACACGTGTTCTGAGGACAAAGAGCTTTGAGGTGAGATCGTAGCTATCTGCAATGACCGACGATGCCGAAAAAATCAACGGTGCCAAAAGTCAGACAGGTTCGTTCGTGAAAACGGCTGTGCAAATTCGAAACTGTTCTGCTAGTAGTAATTTGAGACACTAACTTCAGCTGATTTCATCATAAAAGCGAGTTGTTGCAAGCGAAGGAACGTACACGCACGACCTGTACTAAAATGTCTGACACCGATTGCGCGGCTGAGTGAAATTCGTTCTTAGTTCTGCACTTACGAACAGGAAGCTGAATTGATGGCGGAAGACGAAGTGTATCAGGAAAGCAGGAGACCAACGTCCTCTACACTACAGCTGATCGCCTGACTACACAGCTGGCTCCCAGTACCCGCTGTTGTGTGCTAACTGACATGATCAATGATGAGGGACATAAAACCACTGAAATACACCACAGGGCTTGCAGAGGTTGCAACAGGCGTATCCAGAGGACATGAAGGACTGCTAACCTCATGAATTCCTTCAGTATGTTCAGTAAGCTGAGGGCAAGTCAAAGGTGGAAAAAAATAAGGCTTTTGACGCACTTTGAGAATTAGACACGACATAACTGGATACGACTTTTGCCGTCAAACGTCTCGCTTTGAGAACCTAAGTGACTATCACGGGGTCAAATGCTGGAGGGGAACGTTCATTCTCGACAATAAAAGGCACTGAAAATGTCCTATGCTCAGCGCTGTCTCAGAGGAAACTCAGGGGCTCAGCAGCTCTTAGCATGGAGTGGAACATAACGAGGGACTTAACTTTGAAAAGATTATAAAGGATTTTTCAAGAAACAAATCGTGGAGGAAACGTTTCCAAGATTGAGTGAGCGGGTGGGGCAGGAAAACTTAAGTAACTTTCCTTTATGCTACTCATAACTTTATCTTCAGCTTTTAGTAAAACTGGAAAAGTTTTGGTCAAAAAACGCTCTTCAATTATCTTTCTTGGATGTCTGCTATTACTAAATTAAGTGTTACAGTTTCCATGATATTTTCCAAAGATATTTTATGGGAAGCCAAATATTAAAAAAAAAAAAAGGGATTTCATATGATCGTCACTGAGTACGAACCTAGAATGCCATCCACATTCTGCGACTAGCTGTACAGTGTTATACTGTCATACATTTGGCAGTCATTCTATTCTCTGTAGCCCTCTTCTGACACCAACCTTCATCATCAGTCTTCTGCAGGAGACAATATCAAAGCCCTTCGGACAGTCCAAGAATAACACACAGTCCACCCACCCAACCTTATTTTTCTAAGGTGTTACGTACACTCTCAAAGAAAGACAACAAAGCCTTCAAGCAAGAACTTTTTTACTGAATCCGTGATGTCTCTCACTTAAGTAGCTTGCGCCAGTCAAGATCTCCTTTAGCTGCTTCGTAACTGCACTGCCCAGTATCACGCACGTTATGATACACTGGTCTATACCTCAGGGCTAATATTGTCACCTCTCTTCTTCAGCATTTTGCACAACACTGGATTCCTTTATTTTGCTGAGACTTTGTTCATCATAAGTAGTTTACAAGGGTCTCTACGCACTCTTTAAATGCAAATGGTGAGATGCCATCTCGTCTAATAAGATTCCATGCATCCCCTCACTTCCAGAGGATTTATGTAAACAAAAAAAAAAATCAAATTATCACCCTCTCCCTAGCTGGTACCCACGAATCTTCAGCACTAAACACACTTCGAAACTGAATCTCTTCACACATGTCCTCACCAGTGTCGATTACTTTTCTTTCTGAGTTCTTAATCAAATCATTTGGCTCCTTACTATTGTCTTGTCTTCTGTAAGTTCTATAAAGCAGTTTGAGGCGTTCCTTCTTATTTACCAGTTATGTTCTTTTTTTCCTCTCCTTTTCGTACTTCATTCATTCCTCCCTCCTTGTCCTACAGCAAACATATCTGGAACTTTGTTTCTTATATATTTACAATATCCCTCGTATTCCCTCGCCTTTCTACCATTTTTCACACTTTCTCTAACCCTTCTCTCTATTCCCTTCTGCTGGTGCACACCTCATTACTCCCCCGTTTTGGATTTCACAGGATCTGGCGCAGTCCCAGGTTTGGCAATTCTAAGGTCGGTGTTTCAAGCTTGATACTGACCATATCTTTATTCTCACTTACTTTAGTCTCTGCCTTAAATCTAAGGTCTCGCCTCTTTCACTGTGTAATCCATCTAGAGTATCCAGCAAGGTCCCTAGACATTATCTGACATTTCAAGGCTGCCACATGAAATAACCAGACTCAGCTTTGGTGATGTGTTCATATCTATCATACCCCTGACACCCCACATTACATAAATAGCTACGTCTGTTCACATGTCACAAAATTATTATCCTTGCATAAAGTACTGTCACCATATCTAGGGACGATCTACCTTTACATGCAGAGTCGATTCCAAGGTAATTCGACCAATCAACTCTCCCAGTCTGACCTCAGAGTTGACTCACTAGTCTGAAGGCCGCAGTGTTGGTTCACTTTCCCTCTTCTATAGGTATTACTTTGGTTTCTGCTCCCGAGAGCTGGCTGCTTGTGTGCCCCCCACCATTAGCTACACCAAAAACCACTCGTTAAGCTTGATTACTGATTACATGTGGCTATTGGCAACTTAAGGGTGGGCCACTGTGATATCTAGACCCTAGAAGCACAGGCAAAATGCCATAGATGCCTAAATTTGCCTATTTCTTTTTCTTTTATTTCATTGTAATAGTATATTTTTTCTTTTTCATATTTTGACTATTTCCATTGCTTTGTAATATCACTCTACTGTAATAGAAGGTCAGAAATATCATTGAATTACGTACTATTTCGTTGTCCTCATATCTATCTGAGAGAACCGGCATGACGCGTATGTATATGTTTTATTCCTGCCCCGCTCCGCCGTGTGAATAGACGGGAAGTGCCTTTAGGAGTTCAATCATATCGCGTTCTGCCATGCCTTATTGTGACAATGGTCCTGCTCATACAGGCTTCAGTAGTTGATCGAGTCCTTTTTCAAACGCAGTACTGGTCACATTTCAAATGAGTGATTCTACGAATGAACATCTGAACAATTTAGTCGAGAGACTTTGGTGACAATGTGTTGTCTACAGACTGGGAAGTGTGCGACATGTGCGAAAAGGCAGCGCACTACGGGAAGTATTTTGCTCCTCAGCGATTACAGACTTCTAAACACACAGCTGCTGCTACCCGGAACACTGGTGAAAAGAAGACATGCCCACTTTCTCCATACAATGCAGCCTCCTGTCATCAGTCACAGTCTTCGAAAGATGCCATTAAGTCCACGCTAACATTCCTCCGTGGAAAGTAGTCAGCAAGTCTTCGGGGTGACTTTTGAGAAATGTACCAGATGAATGCACCATGTGAGGATAAGTTAAAAAAGAATTACGCAGACATCTGTTACGTTTATCATAAGAGGAAAATAAGGGATAAGGAGAGTGATATGGATCTCCAGCGACGGAACAACAAATGCTGAGGGAAGGCACGCACGTTGCCAATGTGACTACTGGAACCATGAAGAGGAGTCAGCTCACGAAATAGTACTTGCTCACACCCGAAGTACTTGTAACACTCAGCAGATCAACCATCGCCGAAATTCTTTGCAAATGCACTGGCTCTCGTTTGGCTAGATGGGATCGAGCACGGAATTGTATGTCTGTTCCTAACGGATCCTTATGATGTTGATCAGTTGGTGTCAATGGAAAGAAGGTTCTTCTCTAAGTTCCTCAACGAGTTTAGTTGCTTAAGGAAGTTGCGCCGGCTTCAGCGGTGAGTCCTCAACCCGCTCTGACGTGGCGAGAGATCATGGCTTACAGGAGCATTCTATCATGGCATAAATTTTGACAAGATTACAGAAATTATGAACGGCTTTGATTAAGACGGTGCTCCGATACGAACTGTAAAAAAAAAAATTCCTTCCCAAGAAGACGATCCAAGAAGATTTTGGCATTCACTGCTGCTCACTGTTCGGAGTCACCAAAAGCTATTACTTTACTTGAGACAAGGGAGGAGACTTCAATACATTCTTTGCAAGTGGTTTAAATAATACTTGTGGGGGAAATCAATAGTGTTCCAGACGATAAGGGTCGTGCTGTACGTGAAAAGTGTGGAAGGCTGTTCTGTATGAAGTGTGTTTATTGTTCATTTACCTCCGCGTTTGAAAGTATGTTTCGGTATGACGTCAGCACTTCAGAAACTTATCCTCACAGATCCTCCCACTTCCAACAGACACAAGACGACTAATAAAACATACACACACCTAAAAAATCTAACAAGCACTAAACTACTGCCCACCCAACTTACTCCTGGACACCATCCCACCAGTCGTGCACCCATCTGACACCACACTCCCCAGGCATGTACGTGTTACACTTTCTAGTGTTTAAGCTCTGGACATCACCCATCTCTACAACACCACAGGCAACGTGTCAAAATATTTCGGACCCTTCACACTCCTCACGATGTAACTACCACAATAAAGACACTAAATGAATACAGCTTAATTGCCCTGCACGTGCCCCACATAGCAACACGGTATCACTACACTTATGACCTATGGTCCCGCCCAGTGGATGTGGCCGACTTCCTGAGCGCTGCAAGGGCCTCATATAAGAAGCAAGGGGCTCTCGGGGCAGGAAGGTATGGTAGGTTGAAATACATACTATATATATTTTGTTTCATGCTTTTTCGTTACTTCTCGTTCGAGGAAGGTAGCGTCAGGAACAAACAACTGAGCCTTACAAGAAAAATTCCTTACTTGTGGTGGCGGACGCCAGGTGGTGTGACGTAGGGAGACCCAGGGAGAGGGTGGTGGAGGGAGGGAAGGTATCCTGCCCCGGGGAGAGGTGAGAGCGCACCAACCTCCAGGGGGCGACGCCACTACAATACTACCACGTTAAATAAGCAATGATCCCTAGGCTGTGTATGCTCATATTTCCTGTATGATGTGACTTATATTCTGATCAATAAATATAACGGTACTGTCTCCGAAATGCTGTGTCATGTGGTCAAAATTCATATTCTGTGTCAACTGTGGCCCCAACTTGACATCACGAATGTTCTATGGCGCTTACTATATAAATGGCGTAGTTAGTGCTGTTCTATGGAGAGAAAAGCTCTTCATATGCTTTAGTTCTATGCCACAACAATGTTAGTTTTAATTAAATGACAATGTAATCATAAGAGCCTCTGTATTTTGCTGTAGTGAAAGTGCTACCTACTAAAGGGATACAGTTTGTGAAACGGCCGCATTGAGGCTGACCAGACTTTGAAAAAAAATAAAAAAAAACGATGTTTGAGTCTGAGCTGGAGAGTCAGCTTAAGCTAAATCTGAGACGTGAATTCTGGACCAAACTTCATGACGAAATGATAGTAACCGTTTTCGTTTTGTCAGTAAGTAATGCTTCGCTCTATGCCTGTGTCAATCTCGCATGACTGCTCACGGCTCTGACCATATCTGTGCAGACGGTACTCACCGCTTCCACTACCACAGCACCGCATTCACTCCACGACATAGGCAGGGGCGGATCACGCCAGGTCACGAACGGACACCACGCAACATGCTGGAGATGATCAGTCGACTACGTGAAAAGCTAAAGTCTCGTTCGTTATCGGAATTAACCATTCAGATCGCTCCACCAGCTAAGACCGGCCATGCACCACAGCCCACCGAATCTAAAAAGAGCTCACATCAAGAGAAAGCTAAGACGCTACTCACCATCCCATACAGGGTTGGGTGATGTGGGGTGTGTGCCTGAGGAACGAGTGACGACAAGATTGAGTGGAAACTTACACCTGTGAGCAATTCAATTCAACTGACACAAATACAAGAAGCCATCAGATGTTCACCGCAACACTCTGTCTTTCATTTCTCTCTCAACTCATATTTCTTCAGTAGCACGAGGGTGTGCTACGTATACACACAGACCCAAGGTCCAAGGTAGTTTGCCTGGCCTTCCGAAATACCTGTCTTCTTAGATTAATGGAATCTAAACATTTCCTTCAAAACCTCACCATCGCCTTCTCTTCCACCGTTTGCTAGGGATCTCGAGTCATTAAACCTTGACATTCTTCTCTGTTTAACAACCCCCCACCCAACCACTCCAACCTGAGCATAAAGGTAGAACCCTTGCATACGATGGCGTGACCTCTGGCCTGACCCTTACGGATCGGGTCAGTTGCCAGGCCATCATACTCAGAGGCCGCAGTACCGTCGTCTTAAATGGTGGTATCGTCGTGAAGAAAGGGGGCCAAGAGAACGTTCTACTGTCTGCCTATTACGTTCGACTGTCTGCTGACCTCTCTGGGCCTGGGGACAACCTCACACAAACTCGACCATAAATCCGGGAGAAGGGAACAGATGTCGGTTCCCTGAACGAACCAGAGACAAACCACCGTTTAAGCTTTACACGACGGCTGATACCCAGAGTTCCCGAGGCAATCTTAATGGTCGTCACAGGAGCTGAGTTACAGCCAGTCTGGTAGCTCAACACAGGGGCTGGTGGAGAGAGATATAGCCAGTCTAGTAGGTCAACACAGGGGCTGGAGGAGAGGGATACAGCCAGTCTAGTAGGTCAACACAAGGGCTGGAGGAGAGAGTTATAGCCAATCTGGTAGGTCAACATAGGGGATGGAGGAGAGGGTTACAGCCAGTCTGGTAGGTCAACATAGGGGCTGGAGGAGAGGGTTACAGCCAGTCTGGTAGGTCAACACAGGGGCTGGAGGAGATGGTTACAGCCAGTCTGGTAGGTCAACACAGGGGTTGGAGGAGAGAGTTATAGCCAGTCTGGTAGGTCAACATAGGGGCTGGAGGAGAGGGTTACAGCCAGTCTGGTAGGTCAACACACGGGCTGGAGGAGATGGTTACAGCCAGTCTGGTAGGTCAACACCAGGGTTGGGGGAGAGAGTTATAGCCAGTCTGGTAGGTCAACATAGGGGCTGGAGGAAAGGGTTACAGCCAGTCTGGTAGGTCAACACAGGGGCTAGAGGAGAGGGTTACAGCCAGTCTGGTAGGTCAACATTGGGGCTGGAGGAGAGAGTTACAGCCACTCTGGTGGGTCAATACAGGGGCTGGAGGAGTGAGTTATAGCCAGTCTGGTAGGTCAACAGAGGGGTTGGAGGAGAGGGTTACAGCCAGTCTGGTAGGTCAACACAGGGGCTGGAGGAGAGAGTTACAGCCAGTCTGGTAGGTCAATACAGGGGCTGGAGGAAAGAGTTATAGCCAGTCTGGTAGGTCAACACAGGGGTTGGAGGAGAGGGTTACAGCCAGTCTGGTAGGTCAACACAGGGGCTGGAGGAAAGAGTTACAGCCAGTCTGGTAGGTCAATATAGGGGCTGGAGGAGAGGGTTACAGCCAGTCTGGTAGGTCAACACAGGGGCTGGAGGAGAGAGTTACAGCCAATTTGGTAGGTCATTATAGGGGCTGGAGGAGAGGGTTACAGCCAGTCTGGTAGGTCAACACAGGGGCTGGAGGAGAGGGTTACAGCCAGTCTGGTAGGTCAACACAGGGGCTGGAGGAGAGGGTTACAGCGTTTGGTAGGTCAACATAGGGGCTGGAGGAGGGGGTTACAGCCAGTCTGGTAGGTCAACACACGGGCTGGAGGACTGAGTTACAGCCAGTCTGTTAGGCCAACACAGGAGCAAGAGGATAGGGTTACAGCCAGTAATCACCTGTTACTAAACTAATATTATGCAGACACAAAATATTCGAGTAAGATCTGACTAAAAATAGGGCGAGGAAGCGGGGATTTCGTTCCTGGATAATAAGAAAACATGTGTCCTATTTACCTCGCAACTCTGCAGGATTTGAAAATGCCAGCACCTGTACCGGGAACTGTGGATAAAGTGCAGAAACGTATTTGGGCTCACAGCTTCTTACTCTGCGATGCTGTAATTAGGTTTGGTTTTAATAATGGCTAAAGTTGCGTAAGTAGTTAGTTGATATAAGTGATTAAATTTATGCATACATAATGTGCCTAAGCCAGTGTTAGAAGTATACGTAGCCATCATCAACTGCTTTGTAAGACTTGGATAATTTGACACAGACGCAGATATATGTGGGTCTCCTTTCATCCTCCTCTAATGGACACTGTTTACCATGCCAAGCAAAATGCAGTCCCTCCCTCACCTATTCCCTCAGAGGATCAGCAGTGTTTGCATGGCCGTCAGTGTCAGGGTGTGTTTGAACAGAATTCATCTTTCTAACAAAGAAAGTATATTTAACTTGCCAATACAGCCTTCAAATTAACATTCTTGACGTGGAGAGTGAGATTTACTTGGTATTTAAAACTGACCTAAGCTAGTAGGATGGCGTCTTGACCACGTACATGATCTGTCATTATTACCCTCATTTCCATATTGCATAGGCACAGCCCATCCCATATGGAACGTCCGATCATTCATAAACGAGGCCAGATGGCATGCTTGCGAAGGACGATGACTTTCCCATGCAGAACCACGACGAGTTCCTCACTGACTCCAGCCGCTGAAATTTGATAAAAATCCCAGAATCATGAAAGTCTTGGAAATGCGAAATTTATTCCCATGGACCCGTAAAAAGTTATTTTAAAGCCGATAGTTGATGAATTCTAAGACGTCTGGGACTCTAGCTGCATCAAGTCAACAGCCATCAACCCATCTGAACTAGGTATCATCTCTACTAAAGCATCAGTCTGTCGTGATGTGCTGCACTTGATCTCATCATCATGTAACATTCATCTGATTACGGGTGACTGTCCTCTGTGAGTGTGGGAAGCGGTAAGTAGGAAAATAATGTGAGTGTGTGACTCTGTGTGTGTGTGTGTGTGTGTGTGTGTGTGTGTGTGTATGCATCTCTCTCATGCTACCGAGTGAGAGAGACCGTTGGCACAACCCATAATGTTTGCCGGGGACGAGAATGCCATTACTCAAATCAAGGAAGACACGCGCTGATCCTCTAGAAAATCTGTGAGACTCAAGTTTCAACCAAGCCTCCTCACTCAAGATCAACCGTCCCGTCCTTTATCTACAGTTTTGAAAATATGACCGACTTCAGCCTATGGAGACTCTTCTTCCATTAAATCAGCTGTCGCTAGGTGGAAAATGAGACCTGAGGTATTTTCTTTTCTAATGAACAAAGTCCTTTAAGTGAATAGCCTGATATTCTTATCTTACTTGCTCATAAGAAAGACGATCGTGAATCCATAAGATGATGGATCCATCCTTTAAAGACAATAATTATATTCATCATGGGAAATAACATTACATATTCACACGCTTTGATAAAGGAGCTTCAATCTTTCTATTAGCAAGAAATTCTCTGGAACAATTAAAGTCATTCTGAATTACACTTTACATTAACATAAAGTCTCAAGATTCTGTGGGGTTTATGCTTAATATGCAAGACAGTCTGGTAACCTCTAGTTTCCTCTACAGAAAAAGGTTATTTCAGATGTGTTGGTAAAAATCACCTTCGACACATTTATATGTGGCAGCTCCTGCTGATGTGAACGTGATAAATTGTCTCTATTGTTTCAATGGGATTTTTGATGAAAACGAATATAATCTCTACAACTGACCACTGGCAAAATTCACCCGGCTCTGCCATCAGGGGTTTCAAAAGAAAAAAATTAATGAAAAAATGAACCTCAAAACTCGTGCTTGACGTAATGTCATTAGTACCATGAGAACTATGGTCGTTGGAGAGGAGGCAAGGGGAGGTGGTGATAATGCTAAGCTTCCTCGTCCAACGCCCCTAAATCTGCTCTTGCTGTTAATGACGGCACTGCTGTTAGAATTCAACTCCATTAAATCTACTGGGCAGAATTCTATTTACCCCAACGGCAGATGTTCACCGTGAACAATATGAACACGAGTCTTTGTCGGTAGTAGTATATCACCCTCGATCCTGATCCCTCAGACCCGCAATATCAACATCCGTATCATGACTCAGCGCGCAAGTCGATTCCAACAATGATGTTACCCCCAGACGGTAACAGCCGCTGCTGTGGGATAAATCAGTCAGTCATAGAGGAATCACCAAGCTTAAACGTTAATGTAACATTAGTATGATCTAATCATGCAGCTTGAAGCACTTGGGGAAAAAAAAATTAAGCGGAACTTGAGCTTGTTAAAATGGCTTCCTAATTTACCTAGGGTTTTGAATATCCAATGACCGTAATCAGTTATCATCTGTCGACCGTTCTTTGCAAAAAAAAAAAAAAAAAAAAAAAAAAAAAAAAAAAAAATATATATATATATATATATATATAAAAGGGTTT
>JAYMFT010240723.1:0-11055 GCA_038088735.1 Panulirus argus | reverse complement strand
AGATACTATCCCTGGGGATAGGGTAGAAAGAATATTTCCCATGTATTCCATGTGTGTCTTAAAAGGTGACTAAAAGGGGAGGGAGCTGGGGACTAGAAATCCTCCCCTCCTGTTTTTACTTTTCCAAAAGAAGGAACAGAGAAGGGGGCTGTGTGAGGATTTTCCCTCTAAGGTTCAGTCCTCTGTTCTTAAAGGTACCTCGCTAACGCGGGAAATGGCGAATATGTATATCATATATATATATATATATATATATCATGTTGAAGGCTCCAGTCACGGACAAGGTCCACAACAAAGCCGGGCCTTAATTGAAATATAGAGAATTATGAAACAGAAAGAAAAGACAAGGGAATGTATTTATGAATTTCTGAGAAAGTGAAAGACTTCTCATTTGAAATGGGCAAGGTCATAGTTAATGGGAAAGACATGGGAAGGTAGAGAGTTCCAAAGCTTCGACGTGTAGGGAAAGAAATAGGTATCAAAATGGCCCACTCTTGAGTAGCCAATGGCCACACAATAATATTGAGTACAAGATGTAACTGGGCTTTGCCTGCGAGAGAAACAAATTGCCTTAGCAAAGCTGTACCATTAGGAGTAGTATTGTCTCAGAGAACTTCTCACTCCAGTGGAGTCTTCATATCCCTGCTACTGGAAGCAAAGCTGCCTTGGGCTGCAGGAGCAAATTGAAAGAGGTCCTGGGTAACACCAGGACTCTTTCATGGAAATTGGTCCTCAGTACTTATAAATAAATATATGCAATAATGAGTAAAAAAAACATCTTTGATCAGACTTTCTGTGGCATGAGCATTGGAGAGCTAGCAGAGACACGGAGGGCACTGTTGGGGTTTGTTCAGGACCTGCGGATCCGGGTGTCTGTCTTCCTGAAGGAGAAGCAGCAGACGCCCAATGGCACCTTCGTGCTTCCTACCAGTGGCCCCGTCCCTCATGGTCAGTTAGTCCACCCACAATACCTTTCTCTCCCTTCCTAACTTTATATTTTACATAAGATTCATTGCATTTAAGGCCTTATACTTGAGCATTAACAAAACAATATCTTGCTTTTCTGCCATCATACTAAGCTGATTTATGATTTAGTTCCCAAGTATATGCAAAACTCAACCTTGATTTACAAAGACAATAATTTCAGGGAGCGAGGTACCAGGAGTCATCAGGGTGTTCGAGGGTAATGGTGAGGTGGTGAGTGTGCTACGCTTCACCCCAGGGGGTCAGTACACCCCAGCAGTCCAGTGTGGCTCCCTGGCACCTAATGGACCAAGGGGCACCTCACTTGGCACCAATATGTAATTACTTACATAGTACGGTATATGGAAAGAGCATACACTCATGGAGCTTCCATCTGTTGAGCATTAAACTCACATTTCTACCACCATGATTGATGTAAACACTGCTCCAAAATCTGCCTTGCTATTACTTCAGTTCCTTGATGATAATGGTAATAAGTATATGAAACTGTCTGTCTAACAGAGTTCCTAATAATGTGTTTGTGACAGGTATGCTAGTCATACGGATGATGAACACGCTCCTGGAGAGGATGATGCTAGTCTTGCCTACACCAGCCAACATCCCCGCCCATCCCTCACCTCAAGGTAATGTTCGGTACAACAGCTGGCCAGTGTTTTAGTAATGTTTATTCTAGTTTCAAAGTCGTAGACCTACAAGAAACTATGCAGCACTTTAGAGTTACCTTTGGCACAGCCGTCTCATCATCAGCCGACAAAAGAGAGTATAGTCTTGCCAAAGAACTTGCTTAAAAGGAATTCATCCTATCCATGCTACTGAGTGCAGTGAAGCCAAGTTGCAGATGCCCCTGGATGGGGGATCCTGGGGTTGTATATACTCATCAGAAACCATAATCCCCAAACAAACATGAGTCACGTTCTCCCACTTATGCTGTGGACATCACCCGTCACATATCCAAAGACCTTTCATGCCCAACTGCCATAAAAAAGACACCGAGTACTTACTAATTAATTGCCCTGTATTCTCTGCTCATGTATGCACACATGACATCACAACACTTTATGCCCAATGGTGGATGTGGCCAGCTTACTGAATGCCACAGAAGCCTTATAAGGATAGAAGGCACTCCAGGGACAGGAGGTAATATATGCTTCCAATCTGGCCAATCTACCTCAGTGGTTGTTGATGGATCAACTTCCCCTTCCTCCATCAATAGCGGTGTCCATTGAGGTTCTCTCCTGTCAACTACACTTTTTTTCCCCCCTTTTATCAATAATTTCCTTTCTCCCACAAAAAACAAATGCATTCATATGCTGACAACTCAATGCTACATTCCCCCACATCCTTCAATTATGCTCCTTCTTCTCTCGCTTGATCTGCATCTCATCTTGACACAACTTCCTCTGTAAACTCAGACTTGGTATTTCTGTGCTTCCAGACCTTCTTGGAAACCCCACATTACGGAAATAGCTAAGTCTGCCTCTACAAAACTGGGAGTCCTATTTCAATGTTGGTATTTCTTTCCTCCGAACAGAAGTTTCATTTATGCAAAGAATTTTTCTGTCCTCATATGGAGTATTGCTCTCACTTCTGGGGTGGTTTTAGCTCTGGATCCTTATTCGAGAGAGTCAAGTCAAATGCGGTCCAAGTTATCAGCTCTCCCAGGTTAACTTAAAAACTTGAGCCATTTGCCCTATGCTGCAATGCTGGTTTACTTTCCCTCTTCTGTAGGTATTACTTTGGTTTTTGCTTCAAAGAGCTGGTTGCTTATGTGCCCCCACCATTAGCTTGACCATGTAATATTTGGCAAGCTGCTCCGTCACATGATTACTGCGTGGTCATTAGCAACCAAAGGGTGGGCTGTTTTGATAAATGTTTCTTATCCCCAAACCTCAAAGCTTTGGAACTCTCTACCCTTTCCTGTCTTTCCCAATAGCTATGACCTAGCACTTTATAAAAGACAGGTTTTTCACTTCCTCCAAAGTTTGTAAATACTTTTCCTTGTTTCCTCTTTTTCCCTTTCATTAACCTCTTTGTATTTCAATTAAGGCCCGGCCATGATATGGACTTTAGTCTGTGACTGGAGCCTCCAATGGAAAAACAGTAAATAATGACAGTGAAACAGACATACAAATACTTTCAATGTACTGCATACACAAGCCCCCTTTGTAGACTTAGATAATTTAAGTTCATGAATGATAGTATCTACAAGAGAAACTTCTCATTAGAGACCAATGAACTAGGTGTAAATAATGAATAAATAAACCTCACTTGCTTTTCCCTTCTGACAGTGATGATGGCAGAGGTAGTGGCTTCATCAGCGGGACAGCTCAGGATGAGCTAAACCTCTTGGCTCAGCTCATTGGCTCAGCCTCCTCCTCCAAAAAGGAATTTAGACTAAACCTCTTCCCTGCTGATGAGGATAACAGGTGAGTCAAACTATTATACGTCAGCTGCTAATAATACATTGTCAGTGTTATGAAGGGTTCATTAGTTTGTATACTGCTTGTACTGTATTTTGTATGCATATCTTAATACACATTTTCATCAAAATACAGATTGATTGATAAAGGCAGAATGTCTCCAGTCAAAATTCATTGGACCCAAGTGATGTTTGGATTTCAGATTTTTTATGATTATAGATACAAGTCTTTCTTGTGGGGCTTCCAATTTTTAAATGTTACTTTCTGTAATGTATGTATATAATACTGCAGAACACAAATAGAATATATTTATATTGCATAGTTATACTATTTTTACATTTATTTGTCTTTAATTAGTATAGTGCACACTAGATTTTCGAATTTACATGTAAGGTACAGTGCTGGGAGTTGGATGCTTGTTGAATGCCATTATAAAGACAAATATGAATAAGAACTGAAAAAAAAGGAATGAAGCACTACTGCTTCCAGTTTAAAACTCCAAAACTCAAGAGCCACTTTGGCAGGAATCTTCATGTACAGGCATTTGGATTTTGGATGTTTAGACTACAGATCTATCATTAACTTTTATTTACAGTCATAGTCATTATATCAGCAGACAGTAATGAAAAATCTTAAAAATATTTACATCTGAAACACAGTGCAATCACATATTAAAGAGGCTGAATTAACAACTGTGTTAAATTTATTAACCCTAATATACAACTACAGTGTACTATCACATAACATAAAGCACTCATTACTTGACTCGACACATTAGTTGAGAAAATACACTCTCACACCCATCCCTCTAGTTTCAAACTGAGCAAAGGCAAAGTTTTATATTGCTGAGTAGCATTAGCATAACCAAGCACATGACAGGCTTAAAGTCTTTAGGTAGCACTTGCATAGTGTGCTATAAGTATATAACAGAATATTTATACTGAATAGTACATTGCTGAATGGCTTGTATGTTCAAACACAAGTATGTACTGAAAGGAGAAAGTATGGATAGGCAAGATGGAGAGGCGTTAACCCCATATTACTGTGATGAAGTGGTAGGATGGTGTTGATTAAAAAGATGTGCAGTACAGTGAAAGTTGTTGAAAAACCCATTCAAGGGAGGATTTGGGACAGGGTGAAAGGTCAGAATGAGATAGGTGGAAATTTCTAAGTTTATATGAAAATGTAAAAGGAATCCTAAGATAAAGGGTGGTCATAATCTTAGGGCATAGGTAATTAGAAAGAAAGGGAGGAAAAAGAATGATACTGAAAGATAGTGACAGGGGACAAGTGGATATAGGCACAGTATAATGAAATGGTATGACAGCATCAGGGACTGACTACATGAGGAAAATGCGAGATGGATAAAGGCCATAATCTTATCATTCTATATAAGATTTGGTTGGAAAGCCTTGAGAATAAATTATGATATTGAGGTGTATTTCAATCATATTATCACCCAGGTTAAGTGGTATGTTTCCAATAGCACCTAATGCTGCTGTGACAGTTACTGTATATGGGATTTTTGGAAAACATGTATGACCAAGTTCTTCTCTTTCTGGTGCTCAGAAGCTCTGTTGATGACCAAGAATTCCTGCTTAACGACACCATTACAATTGAGGGCGGGCTACGTGAAGGGCGACCTGAGCTGGGCAAGATCTTAGGGGAGCTGACCTTACAGGACACTGACCCCATGGCTGAGAAGGATCAAGATCTCTTAGATTTGATGGACAGTGCATAATATCAGCTAACCCTTGAGGGCAGTTGTGTATAGGCAAAGAGTGGCAGAGAACTTGAACATATTCAGTTCAGTTGGACATGATGGTATCTTACTGTCGTGTCTTTATGACTAATGTACTATGCAGGCTGCCTGAGAGAATATAAGGTCTGTGATAGGCTGCTTCGAAACTACAAGTTTTATTTATGCTTATTTGAATTAAAGACAACCTGCTTCACCACATGGATTTGAATGTAATTCAATAGCTCAGTTAAAACCAACATAATTGACTATCCTTAACAATGACCGGCAAAGCCCTATGTCAAAGGCAACAGCTGTGACATTGATTGTTGGGGATAGAATAATTATCTCCTTAATAAGTAATGCATATTTAAAAGGCGTATTGTTACAAATGGCCTATGAAAGTCATCAAGTGTTAACTATGGTATATGGACAGGTGATCATGTTGAGGAAGTGAACAAAGCAAACTCATGGTAAATGCTGCCTTACATAATCTAGATGCTACTAAGTTTGAGAATCTTTTTTAATGGCCAAATTCCTTTCATTCCCTAGAAATATATCCAAATGTTTATGATGATTCAAAATATACCAGACACTAAGTATAACAGATATGGGGGAAAATGTAAATGTTTAATTCACTTCTTAGCTGCACTAGCTCTTTTATCACTGATTTTGTTGTGTGTAAACACCAAATGATAACCACAAATCTTTATGCTGTTAATGGGATGTTGGGAAGGACAGAAGGGTCTGCACCTCAAGTACTCCTTCGATATACATGCCAGTGACTGATGATATGATGTTGATTTATGCTGCATGTGGTATTTAGCCTAAAGGACTTCCTGATATACACTGTATTGTTGCTCAAAGAAATTTTTAAGAACGATAACTCTTAAAGCAGTTTCTCCATATCTTGATTCTGTATTCCATTTCTCCCAGCTGCAAAACTACCAACATGTATAATTCTATTCAAATATATGCTGAATAAACTATAGACTTAAAACAACAGTATTCTGGGATTACTTATCCTTCATAATCTATCACATAAGCAAATGTATGAAATAGGCTAGAGCAGAAAGAGTACTAACTCAGAAGTATGTGTAATGATATATAGTCTCACGGCTAAACAGTAATGGTATTTTCTGCTGCCACAAACAATTCATAATTCTTATTCTTGAGTTCTTTTGGAGGCATTAAAAGCCTCAATATATCTTTTGCTTGGCACCTTTTTGTTAAAACTGCAAGGGTTTCTCGTAGGTTCAGTTACTCATTTCTTTCGTATTGTGAAGTTTTAGTCATAATATATTTTCACTGTCTGCTTCCTGGAACTACTTCGCTGACGTGGGATATGGAGATCAAGTACAATAATAATAATAATATTTTCTTCAATCCTTTCATTTTCTTTTCTGGTTTACAGATAAATTTCTTTCAGTTTTTCACAATAGGTCATATGTCTCAACAATCAAAAAAATGCAACCTATCATCAATCATCTTTTTAGCATTTCACAACACTATATCTATGAGAAAGTAGTTGAGTTTCCAAAACTCGAGTTTCTAAATTGAAAATTCCCATACACTGTAGTCTACAGTATTCGAGATTAAGGGCAATCTGAATCACAAGCTGTTCACCTAGTGTACTAAACACTGCCAAAGCACACAGTTCTGTTCTTGCAGACTGAATGTGGGGTAGTAAAGCTCCATGCTTTCCTAACATGTGTCATATTTTCATAAACTGTGCCCTTTATTATAAAGGCATCCAAAAAGGTGATGAGCGATAATGCTGGGTATGGTGTTGTACAGAGGGAGCATATTCTGCTAACCATACCACAGAATATGGAAATTATACAGAAACTGAATAATGGTGTGAAAGAGCATCAGCTACCTGAGTCACATAGTCTTGGGAGCAAAATTATATGTGACGAGCTAGTGTGAAAGGCTGTTAAAGTTCTACAAGTGTGAATCTACAAAGTATTCTGTTTATTGTGAATCAAATCAAGAAGCTACATCAACTGCTCTTGAAAAGCTTGCGTTGGAATGGTTTACATATGTTGCATTGAGATTTTACTGTTTCTGGGCCGTTATTCTGTCAGGGAAACATAATTTCATAAGGCATTATAACTTTGTGAGCCTTATGACATAACAGGGGGATGGATGCATAATGGCATTCACTATCTCAAATCATACAGTGTAAAATTCAGCAGACATAAGGGCAGTTGAAAGAAATATTGACAAGTTTTCCATGTTGGAGAAAGATGAAAATGTTACTTCAGGAAAGATTTACAGCACAAATAAGTCTGGATTCTTTTGGCACTGACTGCTAACAATGCCAGTTTCCGGCTTACAGAAAACTAATTTTTTTGTGGTACGAGGGCTTATCCTCATAACCTGAGGAAGAAAAGTGTTGCCTTTGATTTATAGATGTAATAAAACAGCCTGGATCACTAGGCAACTGACATCTGCATGGTTTGAAAATCATTTTGTGGTGAAGAAAATGCAACACTGTCACAAGACTAGGATATCAGAGGACTGCAACACTCTTTTCCTACCGGATAACTGCTTTGCACAAATATCATTGTTTTTTTTATATATATATAAGGAGCATCCAAACCTCCAACCCAAGCCCTCCCTCATTTACTGAATACTCTCCAACTCAACATAAGAGATATGTATGAGCATACTACTTTTTCAGGTGTTATCCTCAGTACTATACAACATATACACATTCTATTAGGAGAAAACAGTTCCCTATTTTTCTCACATTGGTTGACAATAATTTCAAAGGAATTGTGCAGTTAAAGGGTAAATTACCAGTCTAGTTACTATTTTGGCATATTTATATCTTTTGCCGTATCCACCCCCTTGATACAAGTTCCTAGAGGGAACAGTTATCAGAAATATTGATATATAGATGCAATAGTATCTTCGTTGTCTTAAAAAGTGTTATTTTAATACATTTTGGGTCATAAAATCTTTTTAGGAACTCAAGTTGTATACTTGGACCTTATGGTGAAATACAGTTCAACATATATAACTTTACACTCAAGTTTTTAAGAAAAAAAAAATGTATATTACATACAGTTGTACAAAACATTCTGTTAGTGACATGATATACTGTATTCAGACCATAATCTGTGGGTTCAAATTTCTAAAATCCTTAAATTTCCATAATTTTAACACTGCTTGGTCTCGAAGATTAAAGAGTTTCAAAATTTACCCTGAACTGTACACATAAAAGCATTAGGCAGCTGCAGCTATTTCCTTATAACTTACATGTATTATCATATTTGTCTTAGAACTTTTTTAAGTAAAAACATAGTTCTATAATCCAAAGGAGAACCTTTTATTTTTCATTATGAAAAAATGTCTTGAAAAGAAAAGTCATCCTTTTTAGAACACTAAATGTTGGAAGTTGAATATCATTAATACAAAACGTTAAACTAATTGTATTAAAGTCCATGTAGAAGGGTGGATAAATTTTGGCTTTGTGATATTCTTTAGCAAAGAGACAAGGGTTAACAGTTATGATAACTCCTTCCCTTGAGCAGTCAAGCTATGAAACTCTCTTCCTTCTTTCAAACAACTTATCCTCTTCTGATAACCTTTCAACCCCCAACAGTCAGAACTACAAACACCTGACAAACTTTGATTAATTTCTTCATTCTCCTTACCTTATGTTCCTTTCACCCCAGATGGCCTAAACTGGGTCAGTCATTATACATAAATAAAATGCATTTATATGTAATCATGTCACTTGCCAAATGCTTCTGGTATTATTGTACAGGGGCACCTAGTGACAGCACTACGATCCCAATTCCTCTATCAAGGAATAAAGTACTGAAGGTGAAACAATGAATGAATGAATGAATGAAAAAAAAGGTAAGCAACTAATTCAATGCAATAGGCTAAAAAATATAATTACAATGATTTGATATTTTTGCCTTAATTTTTGATAATTCCAATGAACTTCAAGTATACATAGTAAGACCTGCAAGAATTTTTGTATATTACCTGAGATACATTGAATAAATGCTGTTAATGACTAGACTTTGTTCCAGTGACTATTCATCCTCTGGTGAAGAATTGTACTTAACGAGAAGAAAATATATAACATTTACTTGCAAAGACAATACAATAATTGTTGAGTCTTCATTCTCAAACTGGCAATGTCATATGTCATAATGGCATGACAGCTATGAACAATCCTTTCAAAAATTAGGGGTTAAAAGTCCTCTTGTACACATACCTAACTGATTTTGCTCACTACTTTAGCTGAAAGCAGTTTATTGCCTCCCCAAGAACCACTGTATCCCATCACAATTCCACTTAATCATTTATGTGTTAAAGTTTAAACAAAAGCAGTACATGCTTCAGTCATTCACAGTGATATATGCCTAGAAATGCAAACCCAAAAGGATAATAAGTTGAGAGATTATGGATGAAAATAGGTTTTATTTTGTCCTCATCAAGTGGGGACAATACCTATACAAAAATGTCATAAAATCACTCAATTGCACCCCCCATTCCTGGGACTCAATGACAACTTGAGGTTAGGCACTTATTACAAGTATTGGCCATTCCCATATATATATATCTGGCAAGTCTGAGCAAATCAAACTGCAAATTGTATACAGCTAAACCTTTCTGCACACCTTAGCACCATGGCCAAAATAGAATAATAAAGCATTACTCATCTCTAGCAATATACTTCTCTTACTCCAACCTTATTCCATCATTTGCTACTTTGTGAACAAAAAACAAACAAAATCAAAATAAATGAAACAGTATGAATGATCATACTGTTATGACAAATAAATGCAAGAGAAAAAAATCTAAAAACTTGTGAAGTAGCACTACAGTAAATCTGGGCAAGACTTACCATGTCACTATCAGGAAATCACATTTCTCAAGGGAAAAAGCTTGGAGGTGATTATGGCGAAGTTTACTAATCACCTGAGCCAATGAGGCTGCCAACATAAAACAGTAATTCCCTTTGCTCCCTTTTATTAATACCTTTTTTGTATCCAAATATCAAATCCTGCTCACTATGAATTGTGAAATCTTTTACGCGTGCAGCACAGACCTTTATGTATTCTATTTGTGTAAGTTCACACTTCAACTTGTGAATCAATAAGCTATTTCGGGGTAAAGGGTAACATTACAGATAATCCCTGTCCCTATACCTTCTTGAATATAAGACATCTCTGTGCTGAAAAACCATATATGACTGCGAATTTATCTCTTCATTATCACATTTTGGTTAACAGATAAGATACTGACAAATTTGTACTGATTATATATAATTATCAATAGGAACAAAATCTGAACACATATTGTCAACATTTAAGTGTTTTCAGCAGACTAGACTGAATCAGAATACCAAAACTAACAAACATTAAAAGACCTGCAATCCTTCATATTAATCAGTTTATAATATTAAGCATATATATATATATATATATTATTTATTATACTTGATCGCTGTTTCCCGTGATATACAAATATATCATGCTCTGAAGTATACGAAAACCTCCTCTCTAACGAGGACTAATAGTAAACATTATAATTTACAGTACAATCCAAATACGAGTCCATGACTGTTTGGTCCTTCCTTCTTTTCTTCCATAATTTTTCTGTTCAGAGAAAATAAGGTAGCTTCTAATCATCATTAATTTTCTCTGCTACAAAACACAAGATGCTCATCTACCATCAGAGTATCCATCCACTTTCCAAGATCTTTCTTGTTTTTTTTAATGTTTTGTACTTGTTCAGTGACACAAAGTCAGAATACAAGTATACACACTCATACACACACACACACATGCACACACACACACATATTATATATATATATATATATATATATATATATATATATTTATTTATTTATTTATTATACTTGATCGCTGTTTCCCGCGT
>JAYMFT010240712.1:0-11055 GCA_038088735.1 Panulirus argus | reverse complement strand
AAGGAACGCTTCGCCTCACGGATAACGCGCTTGCAGCGATTACGGGCAGTGATGAAAGCTGAATGGGAGCCAGAGGTGCCTGCATGCTGACACCGCAGGAAGGAAACAGCAACAAGGAAAATACTAGAGGCAGAAGGGGAATTATTGTAGGCTGAGGGTGAAGAAAGAGGATGCAGGGGGGGGGGGGTTGAGGCTGTGTGGTGACCACTGCTCAAGAGCTGCAGACTCGTAGAAATCTTGACTGTTGGACGCCTTGAGCATGGCTGTACAGCCTAAGGGTTATACAGCCGCGTTCAGAACCATAGCTATAGATTCTTGCTCTACCTTAATCAGAATTTCCTTTTATGTGGACAGCCAGGGAAGTGGTGGCGTTGTGAGGCCAATGATATACAAGTTGTTTACAGGTGACCCCCAAGCTGTTGTCGTCCGGAAATCGGAGATAAAATCTAGGGGAGTAATTTTTTTTTTTATATCCTCATATGTGTTTGACCTCAACTTGGTCATATTCAGGAAAGTGATGATGGAATTTTGCACAAAAACCATTGCATTAACACAGAGCTTGTATTACTGTTTTCTCCCTCGAATATTTTCGTTTTCTTGACCTGAAGTCGTACTGGGGATGTGGTAACTTTCATCTGATCAAAACGTCTCATCCATAGTAATGAGTTATTTGCTTCATTGATAAGGTTTTCTCATGTACATTATTTTTAACAATTTCTCTTAAGTGAATTTTTTTTCAATTATGTAAATCGTCTGTTTGCTAAAATGTTCTCATGTATTTAGCGGTATGTTGATTGTCTCGTCTTGATTCTTGTCTTGTACATAAATAATGGCCTAATTACCGAATTTGCAAAATTCTCTCATATATGTTCATGTATATTAATATTTTCTTTTTCATATATTAGTCCCACATATAATGCTTGTAATCATAATTATACGATTCCTATTCATAATGATACGTTGCTTGTGATCATGGTTATATGATGTTGGAGATGATCTTTAAGCACAACATTTGTTAATGTATGCATTTCTCCTCCTCCAGGTGAGTCGTGTTACAGTGGTGAGGTCATTGGAACCATCCTGGGACTGGTTATGGTTGGTAGAGAATTTATGGCTGTAGTACTGTGGACGAAGGCTCAATAGAGACTCCTGAGAGCCCACCGTGCAGCCAAAAACCTAGTCTTAGTTCCTACGTCACATGTAAGGCACCAGGATCAAATTAACCCATTCCCCTGGCCACGTCCTCAACCCTTCCTTGTAGACGGAAAGTTGGAATTAGTTTTGTGAGAAGGGGACAGTGTGAGGGAGGAGACAGGGGTAGGTGGTGTTCTAGAGGAGTTACATAGATACACAGACCACATAGACCCAAGATCCAAGCGAGGTGGTCTGGCGTTAACACTCCTCGAAAAATAAATGCAGTCCCCTTAAAGCAGTAGAAGAAAAGAATAGTAAAGCAAAGGCTCTCTATCCGCCCTCCACTCCCTCTGGCAACACACCGGCCGGAAAACAGGTAGAAAAAGAAAAGAATATATTGCAGGATTAATATGCATGAAGGAAATTTGTATAGGACAGTTATAAGGTAGAATGAACTTGAATATGTCATGCATCCCATCACGAACGACATGCATCCCTTCAGTTTTTTGTTATAAAGACAATAGTAAGGATATACTTGAGCTCCAACCTCTCGACTTACCATGTCTGTGTTATTCTTGATGCTGAAGAATGGCATAATAATCCTTACCTGATCTTTTAAGGCAGGCGACACGGGTTAGTCTATGTTGGTGTTTTACTGCAGCATGGCCAGGGAGAGATGTGATTCATCCACATCCTTGAATTCTATTCCCTCTTCTCTCACTTGATCTGCATCTCGTCTTGACACAGCCTCCTCAATAAACTCAGACTTCGATAGGATTTAGCAGTAGGGTAGACAAAATCTTGTTAAGTTTAATGTCTCCAAGACCCAGTTGCTACTCATCTCTCTATCGAAAACTCCTGACAACTCTCGTCTATCCTTTGACGGTTCTGTAATTCCACCTCTTGACTCAATGAACATACTTGGTATTACTGTAACATCCACTCTTTCTTGGAAACCCCACATTATGGGAATAGCTAAGTCTGCCTTTAAGGAACTGGGTATTCTGTTTAGATGTTGAAACTTTTTCTCTTTTGAACAGTTGCTCCATTCATACAAGGTACTGATTCGTCCTTGAAAGTAGTACTGCTCTCACATTCTAATAAAGTGTCCCAGGCTAACTTCCAAACTTAACCCCCTTGCCCTAGGCCGCAATGCTTGTTCACTTTCCCTCTTCTGTAGGTATTACATTGTTAATTGCTACCGAGAGCTGGCTGCATGTATGCCCACATCACTAGCTAGACTGCGCAATACTCGGCAAGCTGCTGCGTCATATGATTATTCTATGGCCATCAGCAACTCAAGGGTAGGCCGTTTTGACACCAGCTTCTTTCCCTTCACGTCGATGCTCTGGAAATCTTTCTCATGTCTTTCCCAGTTACTATAACTATGACCTGGCACATTTCAAAAGACGTTTTTCACTTAAAAATTCGCAAATACTTTCCCATGTCATTTGTTTTTCAGTTTCATAATTTGCCATATTTCAATTAAGGCCCGGCCTTGATGTTGACTTTTTTCCGTGACTGGAGCCTTCAACATATAAAAAAAGATATATTACTACGTTATGATGATTGATTGAAAGAATTATTCAGTACCGTAGAGTGACAAGGAAGATGAAGGTATTAAGGGTGTTGCTTTAAGAACATGTGGGAGCTTATTCCACGCGTCAATAATGTTGTTGGTAAAGAAATATTTCATATAGTCCATGTTAATTCGGCGATCTCTGAGCTTTAGTTCATTTTCTCTCATTGGTTGTGCTGACGCTACCGTAAGGAAATTTTAATATCGACGTTGTTGAATCCTTTAAGTGTTTTAAAACATTCTATTAATTTTCCTAGGAGACGCAAGTTCTATTAAGTTGCCTCGGAAACGTCTCTTGCTTAGAGAAACAAGTTTAATTCTCGCAATATGTCCTCATATGGTTTACTACGAAAGGAAGGAATCAATTTAGTTTCTGTTCGCTTAAGTAGGGGCCCAGAACTTAACTGCATATTCGAGGTGGGGTCTAACTAGACTGAGGTGTAGTGGCAATATCACAACCTTCCTTTTGTATGAAAAATTTCTGTTAATAAATCTTAACATCCTATTTGCTGTCTTGGCAGCTTTATTATAATGCTGGGAGAATTTAAGTTATTGAAGACAGTGACTCCTAGATCCCTCACACAAGGGGTGTCCCCAGTCTTGTGGCCCATCATTCCTTAATCGAATATTTTACAGAGGTTTCATACTTTTAACAGCGACGTTTATTTACATTAAATGGCATTCACCGTTTTCTAAACCATTCAGAAATGTTATCTAGATCCTCTTTTGATCGTAGACTATTTCTGCACTTAATATGGCATTGCTGATCTTTGTGTCATCCACCAATTTGGACACGAAACTATTCAGCCCTATATGAATATCCTTGATGCAAATGCTGAAAAGTTGAGGCCCAAGGACGGATCTATGGAGATCCCATTGGTAACAGGTGACCATGGTGATGATTCCACCATTCATTACGACTCTGCCTCCTATCACGTAACCAGGCTTCTATCCAGTTCCCTATGCAATCAGTAATCCCCAGTGCCCGGACTTTCTGCATCAGTTTAACGTAGGGGGCTTTGTCGATTGCTTTTTAGAAGCCCAGAAATATATTCATTGCTTTTATCTTGTCACTGACATTGAATAATTTATGATAAAATTCAAGGTTTGTAAGGCATTATCTGTGCCTTCTAAAACCATGCTGTGTATTGTTTGATCAGAGTTATTGTTCTAGGTAGGCTACGATTTGTCTCTAAAAATCGACTCAAGAAGTTTACATATAGCTGATGCGAGGCTAATAGGATGGTAATTGCCAAGCGTTTCACGGCTTCCCTTTTTGATATAAAAGTGATGTCTGTCAGTTTCCAGTCCTGCAGGACTATTCCATCCTGGAGAGATTTATTGAATATATAGGTTGACGTATTGGCAATTTCGTGTTTGACGTTTTTAATTACTCGTAGATAGAAACGACTAGGAGGACCTGGACTTTTGATAGTCTTCATCATATCTATCTGTCAGTACTTCTCTAACTGTGACGGTAAATTCTGGTATCGTGTGAGTGCTATTTATTACTGTTTCTAAATTCATGTTGCTACTTTTTAGTGTAAAAACGGGGTTAAAAAGCTTGTTCAGGGTTATTGCTGCTATGCTTTTATCATCCACAATGGGTTCCATATCTTTGTTTACTACGGGTCCTATCCCGCTTCTTAAGTGTTTCTTATCACTGATAATCTATAAAATCTTTTAGAATCTCTGTTACTATCTCCTGCAATACTCACTTCGTACTTTCTCTTTTGGCTTGTTTGATAAGTCTCTTCACGTGTCTCCAAGCTGTGTTATATTGTCCTGCAATATTAGAGTCACTGTCTGAATTCTTATGCATGCAGAGTTTATTTTTGCACCGTATAGCTCTTGCAATATCTGGCAACACCATTCATGCCTGTTGTTAGTTTTATTGTTTCTGTAGTGCATGGGAATGAATGCGCCTTGTTTTTCCATAATCTGACGCTTAAAGTTAGCCCATAATTCCTCTGGGCCTGAACCAACAATGGTGAGATTCTTTAATGCGTCCTTTTAGAGTTAGGGGTAATGATGCTGGTTTTAGAAGAGTCGGTTTTGGTATTTACATCGAACCTAACCATGTTTTGGTCACGGGAATTAGTTACAAAGTAGTCCTAGATGCAAAAACTAAATATAGTATATAAGCTTCCCTAGTCGGTTCGGTGAGGGTTTGCTTGAGAAAATTTTCTTCGGCAAAGTTGATAAGTCTATTAGATTTACTTTCTACACTTGAGATAATTCGCCAGTTGATTTCTATAAGATTAAAATCCACCAGAATGATGGAGTCTTTATCCTGTATTGCTCGTTGTAAACTCTCGTTCCTGACGGTGTCAGTATCTGCTGGCTGACTAGGGCGTCTGTAGACGACGTTAATGTAATGTTTGGAAGATTCTGAGCAAACAATATTTGTACGATCCGTCTGGTCCCAGTATCCTAAAATCTTTAATAAAACGTCAACCACAGGATATGCATGGGTAGCGGGTAGCTGGTGCCACTGTAATAGAATATTGCTTGGGGTCAGTAAATGTAAATAAAAGTGAGGGAACACAACCGTAAGAGAAGCTCTGTGATCTTGTTGGCTTGTTGGCAGGGCAACAGAGGGATACAGACAGGGGTAGGTGGAGTGTGTGAGGAAAGAATATATATATATATATATATATATATATATATATATATATATATATATATATCCCCAAGTTACCGAATAATGTCTACTCAAGATTACAACGCTGGTGAAAAGTCACCTTTAGCGAGTTTGCATCACTGGGAGTTCAGTCTCGTCAAAGAAGTTCTCACTCCAAAAGTAGTCTACATTTCCCTGTTACTGAAAGCAGCGCAAGCTTAGGCTGCAGGAGCCTTTAGAAAGAGGTCCGAGGGAACAGCAGGAATCTTTCATGAAAATTGGTACTGGGGCAGTCATGAATAGAATAAGATACCTAAATACACGCGCCGGAGTTGTTTTTCTGCTGAGCATTTATATTCCATATCTACGGGGCTTTCATTCGCCCCAGAATGGAGTAATGTTCGTTTAACGAAGGCGCTTCATCCTCCACGTTTCTCTTAGCCAGAGCAGGATTAAGAGCTTCGCCTTATAAACTCTCCTGGTGTCACTATCTCTCCAGCCATCCCTTCACGTCCGTCATCATCTCACTTCTCTCTTTTGGTTGTACATGTACTGTTTCGTCCACTGCTCCCATGAATTGTCTGCGTCTATCCCAGCTCCTAAAACCTCACCCATAGTTTGTGTATGGATACCATCTATACTAGGATTTACCGTTATGACACCTCATTTCCTCGTACAGCAAAGCTGTAGAATTCCCAACCTTTCGTCTTTCTATCTTTTCACATTCTTTAGAATTTCTAGGGTTGGATGACTTGGGTTTAGAAATATTTGAGGTGCTCAGATGAGTAGTCGAGTGCAGGAGTTACGACCTGACCGGGAAAAGGTCAAAGGAAGGTTATTATTCCCTGGGAAATACGTCAGGTCACGGGCTTAACACAGCTAACAATCTTTTTGACAGTAAATACAAAGGAATACAACTGAATTCAAACAACAACAGACCACTCGGTCTTACCGAGACTGTTTGTAATATTAGAAGGGAGCAGAAATTTATGGATTAATGTGGTACGACTAGAAAGAGAATTTTTTCTTTTTTTTAAAGAGGAAGACCTGTAACCTTATCGTGTAGCTACGGAGGTGCAAAAAAGTGTCAGTCGTGGATTTGCAGCGAGATATTTATCAAATCTGTGCTTGAACGTATCTGTGGTACTGCTTCCAACTAATCTAGTTGGTAAATGATTCCATATGCTAACGACCCTGTTGAAGATAAGGTACTTTGCCTCATACGAGATAAAACGTTTACCTATGACTAAAATCAGTCGCGTCTGTCCTTAAGTAGCTCGTTAGATTAGTAGATCGAGATTATCGAAGCCTTTAATGAATTTGAATACCTGTATTAGATCGCCTCTCAACCTTTTCTTTTCAAAGCAAAACAGTTAATTAATTTAATCGGCTCGTTTAGGATCTTTGTTTCTCAAGCCGGGAATCATCTTGGTAGCTCACCTCTGTGCTCACTTCATTCTGCCTATGTCTTTCCTCAAGCAGGATGACCAAAACTGAACACAGTATTCAAGATGGGGAGGCATCAGTGAGTCGTATATAGTGTGTTTATTTTCCGGAGACTTAAATTAGAAAGTCCTTCTCTGAATCCAAGAATGAAGAAATGGTTTAAAACCTTTGCCATGTTATCTTTGTCTTGAAGCAAGTCACCATTTTCTGTAATCAGTGGTCCAATTGATTGGATGATAACTCTCTTACGTTTAACATAACTGTAAAACTCTTTAAGTTTTCTTTTGCTCTTGTCAGCAATATACGCCTCATACTGACGTTTGCTTCGACATACAAGTCTCTTAGTTTCCTTACTCAAATTTACGTAGTTTGCTGTGTCATTTTGGTTATTTGTATCTTTGAGTTCATTTTTTGTTGCTTGATTTGACAACGCTTTGGCTTCGTTTTAAAACAAGACAGTCTTATCGCATATGTTCGCTCCCCTACTTTGAAAGTATTACTGAATCTTTTCCAAGCTACATCCATATCGTCTTTATAAACGGTGGGAGGTTTTTTGCATGGGGTTCTTACTTACCTGGGTGTAGTGGGAGGGGAGGTCCAGGTTGTCCCAGGTTGCTGTACACCCATCAGTTACACCTCCACTGACGTCATCAATGACACACGACTGGACATGTGTAGTTATGCTGGGGGTAGTTAAGCACCGGCCACTTTACCTCCACTCCCCCTTGGTGGTATCCTTTGAAGCCTTTAGTTTATATACATACGAATACTGTTCAAAAAAAGGTTTTATTAATTGGCACATCAAAAGATTACTGAGTTATAATGAGTAAATAGTCTCCTGATGGTGATGTTTGCTCTTGGATTGGTTAGTACAGCAGTTGGCCCGTGGTAGTTAAGTGATCAGTCGGTGCAGTTCAATTTTATGGGCAGATTGCAAAACCAGTTTTATCTTCTAATGATTGATTGAATTAGCTAAGATCCCCATATTGACATCCCTTTATTTCTTGACTTCAGAAACACGTCTGGCCAGATTTTTTTTTTTTCTTTTTTCGTGGACTTTTCGTGTGTCATGTGAAGTGTCCTGACCTGTGCATGTGGTCACCGCGGACCATTCCTGGCCCCAGACCACACCAGAGACAGCGTTGAACCGTCTCCTTCGTTATAAAAGAATGTTTCCCTTCCCAAGGGACTAAATGTTTTGTTGTGTATGGCTGAAGGTGAGACTTGGGGGCTGGGGGATAGTGACTCTGGCGATGATAGTATGTGTGGCTGTCGCGGTGGGCAAAGATGATGAGAGGATAGTGTATTTGATGAGATCGTTCTTATGGTGTGGTGATTGCGATGAAGCTGGTAAAATGGTGACGTTGGTAGGGTTGGAAACGATGATGGTGGGAATGATGATAGTGCTGATAGTGAGAGTACCTGTGATTGGTGGTAACTCAAGACACCCCAGTGACGTCGGTAACCCTATTGTGCTACGCCTCACTGGACGAGCCCTGCCTGCATGATACAGCAGCAAAATATCAGTGTGGCAAGGGAGGACCTGTGCGTACGATGATGGTGGCCGTGACGCTGGTCATAGTGAGGGTGATGGTGATTATAGCGAGGGTAGTGGGGATGGTGGGGTTGGTCATAGTGAGGGCGAAAGTGATGCTGTGATGATGATGATGGTGATGTTGGTCATAGTTTGGGTGATGATAAGAGTGATGGTGATGCTGTGGTGATGATGAGGCTGGTTATGATGAAGGTAAGGATGAGTATGATGATGAACGTGATGGTGATGTTGAGGTAGCTGGGGCTGGAATCCACCTCGTTGTTGGAGAAGTTGGAGGGAGAAGACGCCGCTAGGCCCCACCACTCACTCCCGCTCATTCTGTCTGTCGGCTTTCACTGTTATATCCAACATGTCCTCCCTCACCATTATGTTCTCTGTGACCCCGCCACCATTATATCCGCTATACCCTACGCTGCCGTTATATCCAGTATGTCCCTTGCCGTAGTTTATGTCCAAAACGACCTCCGTAATGTCTCTCTGTTACATCTTGCGTGAACGCCGGATAGTGCGTTTGATGAGGTGATGAGGGAGTGTGTGGTGCCTCATGTTGGATAAGTGGTATAGACTGTGGTGGAGCTGATCAACCACGCTCGTGAGGGAGAGAGAGTGTTGGAGGATCAGTGAGAGGGAAGGGCAGAGGTGAGAGAGCAGTAAGAGAGGGAGGGTGAGAGGTGAGAGTGGAGAGGGAAGCAGTGAGAGGGGGAGGGGTGAGAGAGGTAGGGGGGAGAGATTGAGTGAAACAATGTAGTCATGTGAGTTCAGACTTCTGCTGCAGTGGAAGTACACTGTGGAACGCCCGGATGTAAAGCAATCTTGATATTAATTACTATCATTTTTTTTTCTCTCTCTCTCCCACTCACTCTCTCAGGAAAGGTTGGGGTAAGGAGAGAGAACGCCAACCTTACCAACTTACCTATATGTATCTACGACAAGATTTTGCCATTCGTATTAGCGCATAGCGCTAACCGTAGGAAAAATTTAGAATTGATAGTGAAGAGTCGTGTGAGGTTCGTGTTATTGAGTGTTATATGTGAGATGGAGATTTTATGTGGCTGTGGACTGAAATTCAGCAGAAAGAAAACAGCAGTCTGGGCCAGGAAGGGGAACTTGACAGTCACTGTTGTAGTGGCTCATTATGCGTTAGACACAAACCCTCCGACACCCAGGTGGGTAGTAACAGCTCCAGCTTTCACGAAACCATACCAGGGGAGAAATATACAGCTTCAAAGGCTGTGCAGATTGTCAGGAAGGGGAAAGGAGCTTATCCCCGTTGTCATCAAAGGCTGACCACGCCCGGCAGCTGCTCTTCCTGTCCCAGAGGAGCTCTCCCCCCTACGCCCGAGCCTCCCCACGCCCGAGCCTCCTCGCTCCTGCGCAGAACGCAGCCTCGACCTGTCCCAGGTCAGTGGGCCGGACCATGGGTCAAACACAAACGTCTTTGCGCAATCACGCGCGTCTTTTCATCACTGGAGGTTGATGCCACGGCCATCATTTCCTAGCTGCTGATGCAAACCGATGACATTAACTCCAGACCAGGGCCAATAGAGTATATCTCCCTTCTATGTCGAACTCCACCACCAGAAAAGTAAATCAGATGCTCCAGCTGCCTCCAGTCGTGTCACCTTCATTGCACATCTCTGCCCTCCACAAAAAATTACTCAGAAGTATGGAAATGCAACAACCACTCGCACATTCATTGCATCAATGCATCACCCCAAACCATCACCCTTCAATCATACAGCAAACAACTCACAAGCAACAGCACAAAATACACAGCCTCTATCCTTTATCAGTTAACCCTTCTACCCCACAGAACCCCATCCATAAACTAAACAGTGTACAGTTCCATACCACTGACGTCAGAGACAAGCACACAGAAATGCTCAGCCTTTTTTCAGGAACAGTTCATGCATGTAGCCTTCATCCAATAACCAGACTTGCAACCAAAACCTTCCTCTCTTCCTTCTTCTATAAATGCACAATCTTTAGACAAGACAGACAAGAAAGACAACAATACCCCTTGCATAACAAAAGATTCGCTTCATTGGCATCAATCAGAATATCTTACTAATGTTTGGTCATCTTCCCTGAGAGATTTTAAGGGAATCCTTTGTAGTTACTCTTGATATATCCAAAGCTTTTGACAGACATCGGGATCTCATTTCTAAAGCTCCCATTTTTTGGTTTTCCTCCCATAATTTGCTCCCTCATACTTAGCTTCGTCTCCGGCCGATCTATCTCTGTGGTTGTTGATGGATCAGCCTTCCGCCTTTTCTCCATTAACACCGGTGTCCCTCAAGGTTCTGTCTTGATTCCTGGATTTTTTCTCCTTTCTGTCAACGAGTTCCTTTCTTCTACAGATAACCAAATGCACTCATACGTTGACGACTCAATACCGCACTCTTCGACATCCTTCAGTTCTGCTCCTTCTCTCACTCGATCTGCATCTCTCCTCGACAAAAACTTCCTCAGTAAACAAAGACTTGGATAAGATGCCCATCTGTCTCGAAATTCTTCACACCTTTCTCCTTCAACGGTTCTGTAATTCCACCTCTTAACACAATAAACATACTTGGTATTACTGTAACATCTACTCTATCTTGGAAACTCCACATTACGGGAATGATTAATTATATCCTCAGGCTAGGATATATATATATATATATATATATATATATATATATATATAGCGTTAATGTTATGTCTTTGATTAGGACC
>JAYMFT010240691.1:0-11056 GCA_038088735.1 Panulirus argus | reverse complement strand
CGCTAACGCGGGAAAAGGCGAATATGTATGAAAAAAAAAAAAAAAAAAAATATATATATATATATATATATATATATTTATATGAGAGTGTGTGCGCGTGGAATTTAACGTGACCTACTCATATACAAAGATACATGTCAAACTTTATTGTTAATTCGATGAACATTTGCTTATCTTTCCGCTGTGAGATGACTTTATACGTTTAACTTTTAGTTCCGTAGCAACATTTTAAGCAGTCACTTCACTTCAGTCCTCCGCTGTTCCTGACTTTCCCTCCTCTTCTGAGGCGAAATTTTAGGGAATTTTTTTTTCTTTGAACTTATACATCATTTGCTTCTTTAAGGAATGGAATAATTCAATTTGGGGCACTGACATGAGTCGAACCGTCAACATCACTGCAGTAAGAACCAAATTATTCTAATATTTAATGAAAGATCTTAAAGTTTAAAGAAAGTGGATGATTATACATTTCGCACACGATATAGATTATTCTATACTTCCCAAGGGACAATGGAAATAGTTTATGAAACTAGCCGACAGCTTGCATGTGGAAGACGCTACATATAAATGTTTTGGAGCAAATTTTCCCTTGATCGAAAAGTTTTATTTTTACTTGATCAGGATATCATTTTTTTCCTGCTTGTTATATTAGGAGTCATGTATTTCTATCCGAAAACAAAATGAGGCGAATTCATAGTCAGTTACACCGGAATGTGTGTGTGTGTGTTTTCTGTTGCATGCAGAGGAAAAAGTTGGAGCCCGAGCGTTGAGAATTTAGGTCATATTTCATGCATCAGTCAGAGGGAAAAAAGGCCACTCACACTCAAATATTAATCCACTAACATGATACAGGCGAGCACAACGAACGAACAAAATTTTCCTTTCGGAGTTTTCGCGACAGATAAACATAATTTTCAACATTTTTTCTTTCTGATAACCATCACTCCTGGAATTAATATCAGGGATGTCTCATGACATAAGTGTCGAGTTACTCACTCGTTCTGTATAATGTAGAAGAGTCATTGTTCATAGTCGGGTAAATTTATAAACATGGTTCTTAGCGGCAGGGAAGTGTTGCCTTCGCTTAGATTTACGAGTGTTGGGAGCTGGGACAGTTGGCTAGTGGTGCAGAGCTGCAGCCATTAGTCAATATAAGCCCTAAAAACACCTCGCTAACTTTTGCAGTCTTCTCAAGTCATTACCACCAGCCCGGCGACAATATTCCATGAAATAGGTCACTGATATTTTCTCTTCCTCGCTTTTTTTTATATAAACATTTTAATGTAAATATAATTCATAAAATCCAGTTACGCCATGGAGATTATGTGACGACAACACAGACGGTGAAGGGGCTAAAGAATCAACGGTTTACGTGAAGGTGAGAGAAAATAAGTAGATTCATAGACTGCATCAGACAAATTATCAGATGTTTTTTAGGTGAACCCTTGAAGAGTTTGCCAAATGATTTTGAAACGAAAGTCGGGGTTTTTTTAAAGAAAAAATTCATAATATTATGCAAGAGGTTATTGCTTCTTTCCAAATTGGATTCTTTGAAAATAGAAAAGGAATGTGCTGTATCATGATATATGTCGTTAAGAAAGGCAGGTCGACCACAGCGAGAAACGGTAGACACTTGTCCTCCACATACACAATTGCAAGAGCAAAACTTGTGGCTGAAAAAAATGGTAAACAGTTTCAGAATACATGTATAACCTTAAGGCTAATTAAGGTGAATTATGTCTTGTTTACATGCTACATATAGGAAGAGTTTGAAAATATATAAAAAAAAAAGTGCCATTGCTGTTCGCATCGAACTGCAGTATGAAAAATTCAAACTGGGTTCAGAAGGAAGACAAAACGGGCAGAGAAAAACTGAATCACTCCCCAGATAATGGAGACTTTTCTCATACATGTCTGCTTTTTCCCTCGTTGCCGAAGTAGCGCCAAGAAATGGAGTACCTCTCTCTTATTCTATCATTATCTATTCCATCAACCCTCCTCAGAACAGACTCCGTTCTGAAATATTCATATACATATCACATATTCATCTTTTCCATTACATTTCTGTCTAATGCCGACGCTTCGCATCCGTACAGCACCAACGGGAAACCTAAACCATCAAATAAACCCACCTTTGCATTCAGAAACAGTGACCTCTGTTTCCAAACATTCTTCAGCACAACTAAGACTTGACTCTCCATACACCCTATGACTCACTTCCGCTTCCATGGTTCCATTTGCTGCCACATCCACTCCTAGGTATCTAAAACACTCAACTTCCACCATTTCTCTCCCTTCAAACTCTTGCTCCAAGTAAGCTGTCTCTTTCCTCTACTAAACTTGATAACTTTGCTTTTATTCACCTTTAATCTCAACCTGCTCATGTCATACACTGTCCTAAACCCGAATCTGCCACCAGCGGCGTATCATCAGCAAACAACAACTGACCCACCTCCCAGACCCCTCCACCTGCAGCAAATAGAATGCCTGCTTCTCTCTCCAAGACCCTTGCATTTACCTTCCTCACCACCCCATCCGCAAACAAATTAAACAGCCGTGGTGACATCATGCACCCCTGCCGCAGACCCACCTTCGCCTGAAAACACTCTCCCTCCTTTCTACCTACTCGCACCCAGGCGTTACTCTCTTGATAAAAACTCACTGCTTCATATAGCTTTCCTACCACACCATATATTGGCAGCACGTTCAGCAGAGCATTCCCACCAGCTCTATGATGATCTTTCTAGATTTCATGAATGCTACATAAAAATCCTTCTCTTTCTCAAAATATTTCCCATTTTTGTTCTTCAAAGCAAACGCCTGATCCAGGCATCCTCTACCACTCCTGAAACCACATTGTCCCTCCCCAGTCTGTTGGTCTTTGCATGCCCACACTTTCTCAATCACAGGTACACTGAACAAACTTATACGTACCTCTGTAATTCGATGCTATACCAAAGGATTTCTACGAGCAACAGACCACTGGTTCCTTTCAAGACTTTTACGATAGCTGATGTCCGAAATTTACAAATTAGTATCGTGAGAGTAGGAAGACATACAGATGTTTCAAAAAGAAAAAGCCTATAAACTTTTCATATAACAAAGGAGGCAGAGATAATGTTAGTGCTGAATTTGAAGCGAAATGTTTATAAGTCTGTCTTGGAAGATAATTGTGGTACTGTTTTCCACCATTCTATTTGATAAATTATTCCATATGTGCTCAATCCTGTTGAAGAAAAGTTACTTGTCCTAATTCGGAGCAAAATGTTTGTCCATGATTTTTATGCATTACTACGAGTATAATCAAACGAATCAAACTACCTAGATCGAGATCATCAAGGTCTTTAACGACTATGAACACCTGTATTATATAAACTCTTAACCTTATCGTTTCAAAGTTATTTAATTCTAAGTCGTTCACTCGGCTTACATTGGATTTCTTTCTCAATCCGGGAATCATCTGAAAACAAATCCCATGGTGCCCAACTAACCACTTAGATTTGTTAAGCTTAGACAAGAAGGTTGACACAAATATTCAAAATCATCAAAGGGTTCAATATTAAGGAATACTTAATTGATAACCTTTCTTCTGTAACATGCATGAACTTCCTAATGACATTAACATTCACCTAGAGTGCAGCAGCGGCAACTTATGTGTTATATGAACCAGATAAACCGTGGGATCATTTGACAGAATTATGAAACCAGTTTATTTATGTGGCTCTAGACCAGGGGTAGGCAAACCCACGGCCCGCGGGCAAGAACTGGGATACTATGCTTATCCGGCCCGCGAACGATATTTCCTTATTCTGAGTGTTTCTCAATCGACCACACTGATGGATTATACATGGCGTCTTGTTACACTGGCCCCCACCACTAGTTAGACCATGGAATACTCGGCAAGCTGCTGCGTCACATGATCATTGTGTGGCCATCGGCAACTTAAGAGTGTGCCGTTTTGATAATTGCTTCTTTCCCTACATGTCAAAGCTTTGGAACTCTCTACCTTCTCATGTTTTTCCCAATAACTATGACCTGGCTCATTTCAAAAGACATGTCTTTCACTCTCTTAAAAATTCGTAAATACTGTCCCAGTCTTTTTTTCCCCGTTTCTTAATTCTCTCTATTTTTCAATTGGGGCCCGCCCTTGATGTGGACTTTTGTCGGTGACTAGAGCCTTCAACATAAAAAGAAAAGTTTGAGAAAGAGAACGAGTCCTAAGACTGATCGCTGTGGCACACCACTTGTTACGGGAAACCATTCTAAAGCTTAGCAATTAATCACTGCTCTTTGTTTACGGCAAGTCAGCAAATTTCCTAACTACAGATTGACAACCCCCTCTCTACCATGTGACTTAACTTTGTTAGTAATCTTTGATTTGGAACTTTATCGAATGCTTCTTGAATATCTAAATAGACGACATTAGCTGCTTTACTGCCATTATACGTGTTGATTATTTCAGGAATGAAATCGAGCAGATTTGTTAAACATGAGCAATCTCGTCGAATACAATGTTGAGAATCGTTTAAGCGGTGGTCCTCTAAAGGGTTTAAAATCTTATCCCGAATGATGTTTTCCACTAGTTTACCAACCACAGACGTTTTTGATTGGACTGCAATTGCTTGGCAATGATTTTTTTACCCTTTTTTGAATATCGGTGTTTTATTGGTAAATTTCCATTCCGCTGGAACATTTCCCGTTGCTAGCGACATATCGAAGAGCACCCAAGGGCTTAACTGTCTCATTTTTCGTGTCCTCGGATAAAACATCTCTGGCCCTACTGTTATATTTCCTCTCATTCCATTCAGCGTTGATAGCATATCTTAATCTTTTGTATCAGTGTTCAAATTGTTTTCCTCTGTTAGCAATAGAGTTTGATTCGGGACTCGAGTTGCATCCTCAACTGTAAATACATATGCAAAAATATCGTATAAAGTCTTTTCCATGGCTTCGTTGTCTTGCATCAATTCATTATTTTCTGTAATTAACGGACCAGTTGATTGAATTATGACTCTTACTCCTCACATAACTATAAAACTCTTTAGAATTTCTTTTGTGATTTCAGCAATATACGCCTCATACTGACTTCTGCTTTGACGTATGCCTCTAGTTTTTCTTCGCAGATTTACGTAATTTACTCTTTTTTGTTGGTTATTATCTATGAATTCCTTATGTGTTACTTTCTTAGAAAGCGTTTTTTTTTTCTCTCTCTCTCTCCACCACTTCAGCTTAGTTTGGAAACACAACCATCATATATGCGCTGACTTGCATGTTCCCTCCACTACTTTAAAGTATTACTGAATCTTTTCCAAGTTACGTCCATATCGTTTTGATTAACGATATCATCCCAGGTTTGCCTGTAAGGAGGAGTGCGAAGACCACCAACACTTGCATATTTGAATAAGATATTTTTTCGCGACTTTCGTGTTGAAGAGCATTACAGGCTATGTTGAATTTTTCCTCAAAATTTATTTCCTGATGATCACTTCCAATAAACTTTTCTCCCACTTTAATGTTATGAACGATATTTGTATTTGTAGCCAGAACTAAATCTAATATGTTCTCATGACGAGTAGACTTCTCAACTAACTGTGTTAGGGCACTCATTCTCAAGTTTATTTAGAGCCCACGCCCCGTGCTACTGATAAGGGATTCTCCCCACTTTGATATGGTATATTAAAATCTCCCATTATGACCGAATCTTGTTCATTACCTATTTACGCTATATGATCATAAAGTCTTTCGTCTACCTCTACCTCTGTTGTCTATGTACATCTATAATTTCATCAACGGAATTGAATTTATCAGCAGCTACAGAATTTAAGACGGTATTAAGACTATATTTCACGAAGAGCAAGACACCTTCGCCTTCATGATTTTTCCTATCACTTTTGAACAGTGTACCCAGGGGTTGCGTATTCGGCGAGGAAAAAATTCTTTTTAATATTTAACCAAGACCCCGAAATGCCAGTCATGTCGTACTTTTCTTCCAAAGCAAATGTTTCTAACCCCAAACATCTGTTACGAACGCTACGTGCAGTAACATAAAATATTTTGATATATGACAGAGACTTTTCGTCGCTGGCACGTGTGTGTGCAACAGTGGTAATGATGCTCCTTGCATGGATGTTCATTAACTTGATATGCTTCTGCGACTTGCGAGCACATTTGAAAAGTTTCTTTGATCTGGTTATTGGTGTGTGCGTTTAGAACTCTTTTAGTACGTGTGTGTGTGTGTGTGTGTGTGTGTGTGTGTGTGTGCAGCATTGAGAAGCCTAACGGTGGCCCCAAATTGACCTGTTCCTCCCAGATCCCCACCAGCCTCTCCCCGGCCCCCACATGGGACACTGCCTGTAACTGCCCAGGTTCTTTGCGCTGTGGATGTATAGAAAGTTGCTCGTATTAACATTAATAAAGGGTGTAATCTAAACTTATTTTGATATTTCTCAGAATTGTATCACAAGATTTAGTTTTAATATATCATAAAAAGTTTACTACAATATTCGATTTTTATTTGATATAAACCATGTTCAAAGCAGTAAATATTAAGGTTAACTTACGATTTACTAAAATGTTCCCAAAACTTGCGTACTTGTAGTGACGTTTTATCATATCCAGTGACTGAATTTGTTGGGTGTCTCCTGCCAACATTTTGCTTGCCTTACAATTTTTCTAGATCCCGCTGTCATGTCATTACTACACCTGTGAATTCTTTAATAATGTCAGTCAAACACTTTAGTTATACTCTCCGATTGGTGATGACTGCTTCGATATGGCTGACACTTGTATGATAAAGATATGTTCAATTTTTGCGTCAATTTCATCTGCAACAGCGCACAGTCTAGCGATTCTGGACCTGCTTAGCGTCCGTCGTAGCGCCCGGGCGATCGCCAAGGCTGGTGCATCTGTTTTTGAATTAAAAGGTTATGAACATCTTGCGCGACAGTCCCACGTTCGCCAACTCGCGACCGCCTGGCTTGTACGTTTTTAAAGTACAGTCCTAAGCCTGGCATGGCTTCCCACCAGCCATGGCTCACCTCTGGTGACGAGAGAGAACGAAATGTGCATTCGTTTCTTTTTACTCCAATGTAAGATGTGTTGGTTGAAGCTACAGTGTGAGTTGTACAACTGGCCAAGGAGGGGATGTCACGGTTTCCAGTATATGCTGTGCAAACGGTAATATCTGGCTACCATGTCTTCGCGTGGTGTGTGGTTGGAAGACTTGGGAGTCCGAGCGAATGGACTGGACACTTGTTCCAGGACAGCGCTGCCAGGCCTTTTCCTGGTATTCTCTAGTTTTTCTTGGGAAAAAGGCTTTCTTCAGTAAAGGCTCTCAAATTGGTAGCTATATCCGTATCCCATGCTATACAAATGGATATTATGCGTGCAGAAAAAATGATAGAACCAGCCGAAGATGACACAGCAACAGAAGCCGGCAACCCTCAATTCTAATTGTGATATGTTACATGTGGCTCATTTCTTCGGTTGGAAGTTACATTAATTTTAGAATGATTTAGAATGATATGAAAGACGTTTGTTGCTCTACAATAATCATTGATTGAGTAAGCGTGCATAGAAGGTAGTAATTACTCATTTGACTTGTTCTCCCGCCTTGCGTCATCGTCCATCGAGGCAGTGAATATGGAAAAAATTTGTTTTATATCAGTAAACAAATGGCGTAAATATGGTGTTTAAACTTCACTTCATATTTTTTTGCTCTGTATTCATATTTTTTTTTACTCGATATTCATTTCATTTCAACACAATTAATGTTTGTCTATTCATTATGACGTCCGATTTTAACAGCGCAAATTATTCCTGAATATTCTTGAGCTCTAATCTGGTGTGTCACATTATTTTCTTTGGAAATATACAGAAATGTTAAGTACAGTACATGATTTGTTCTTACAATATTCGAATGAAAGACTGTGTAAGTATTTAACGATTACTTGTCAAAATTCTTTTCCTCCTCGAAAACAGAAAAGCGAAAGTAAGCAAATCTGTTTGACACCATATACCACTTTGTAAATGGAAGTTTCTGGAAATTATATCGTGTCCTAAGCCAGTTGTAGTTCCTTATTTATTACTTTGTGGAAACAAGATGGTCGATATTGTCATAAATAATGACAAAGGTATAGATGTGGAACGGTACATTGAAAGCAGGAAATATGGGCAAGTGAAATATGAGCTTAGTTAGAATAAGGAAGGAAGGAGAGGCCTTATGATGCTTCACTGAGAGTGACTTACACACCTTCACCCGATCTAGAGTAATTTCCATTTTCTGGAACCGTCAAATTTATTATGGAGAAATGTAAATGTGTTGCGCTAAAGCTGCTGCCAACGGAAGGCTTACCAGGGTAAGGCTAATACTTCAGAAGGGTTGGTAGCATTTGTGTTGATATTTGACAAGGTTGTCAGTTCGAGGGAGTTGGAAGCAGTGGGGCTAATACTTCGAGGGTTTTGGCATCACTGGGGTTAATACTTCAGAGGGCTTAGCTGTGGTGGATGGATAAAACCCGCCCCAATTCCTCCCATTTCGTGTGTGTCCTCACCCCATGTCTCCTTCCCTCCCCCCGCCACCTTATGTCTAATCGCCCATTTGCCTTTCCTCTCGAAATTAACTTCGATTTTTTTGGACTTTACTTTTGTGATTCAGATGTGAAAAAGAAAATTATGTCTGTGCCTGTGATGTTAGAAAAAAAAGTAAGTTCAGCTGACGTCTTGAGAAAAAAAAAAGTCTTCCATAAACTTTCCCAAAGACTGAACATTTTCTCTTGTTTAATATGATTTGATAGACTATTTCTTGAAGCCTCCCTTGAGCAAGCAACTTTCTCGTGTGGTCGTAAGGAATCAGAATGTATATTGACAAAATTGTATAATAGAACGGGAGACATTGAGGTGTTGGTTAGAAGGGATAATTTGTTCTACATATTAGGTATTTATTTTTGTTTTGTGTTGAGACAAACAACAGACAGCGTCCGTTAGGAATATCTGGGTAATTTATTCATAGTGTATAGAAGACATTCGTATGCCATGCGTACGAATGTTTGTCACGCACAGTTTGCTTAGGAAATGTCACCATTTCTAGAAACCTTGTGAGAAAGTGGTATCAGGCCTTTAAGAGACTCATTATTTTCGTGTTTATTTTATTCAAGGTGGACGCAATATTGTAAAATAGTAACAAAAATTAATCATAAGAACTTGTAGTAGGCCATCTCCTGGTTCACTGGCAGCTTCAGACTCGTCTGGATGTTCTGGATTCAGTGTTAATAGGTTCCTTTTCATCGAGCTGCTGCATCTCTACCTATAGCGTAGACGACACGACCACTTTTAAGATCACTGATAAGTGACTCGGATGAGTTCCATTCATGGTGTGTTGATGAGCAATTCTCGTGGTTTCCATAAATGGCAGGGCATCTTGTGCCGAGCAATGGTTTGTTTTTCAAGAAACCAGATTTCAGCTATATCATTTGGCAGTTTATTCGTCTATTTCGTTTTGATAAAGTTAATAAAAAAAAAATCTTAGCACATGTAGAAGAATGCAGTAAGCCCAAAAGCCCAAATGATCACACCCAGATTTTTAAAGGGTATTAAATTCAGTGTTATTACTGCAGTGTTTAATTTCCAGGAATCAATTGGTTTATTGAGTTTGAGGAAGTTGTGTCACGACGAGATGCAGATCGAGTGAGAGAAGGAGCAAAATAGAAGGATGTGGAGGAATGCAGTGTTGAAACAACATTGTATGAGTGCGTATGGTTATTTGTGGAAGCTAGAAATCATTGATAAAAAAGGAGTAAAAGAGTAGAGGACAGGACAGAACCTTGAGGGACACCGCCTTTGATGGAGAAAAGGGAGGGTGGGGGGGGGGGCACTGATCCATCAATAACCGTGGAGATGGATCGGCTGGAAAGGAAGCTAAATATGAAGGAACAAAGTGAGAGAAGGAAACCAAAAGAGAGGAGCGTACAGATGAGACCCCGCTGCCACACCCCTGTCAAAAACTTTGGATGTGTCAAGGGCGCAGGATTCCCCAAAATCTTTCAGGGATGATGACCAGACTTTAGTAAGATAGGAAAAAATATCACCAGTGGATCTTGCCTTACGGAAGCCATACTAGTGATCAGAGAGAAGATTGTGAGATTCAAGATGTCTTAGGACATGGGAGTTGAGAGGGAATCAAAGACTTTGGAAATGGCTGATGTCAAAGCAATAGAACTGAGTTCGAAGGGTTAGAACGGTCACCCTTCATAGGGATGGGATGTACCAAAGCATGCTTCCAAGAGGAAGGGAAAGGTCTGGTGACATAGAAACGGAACAGGTGAGTAAGCACAGGTTCAAGTTCAGAGGTACACTCTTTCAGTTCACGGGGATGGAAGCCATCAGGACCATAAGCCTTGCTTGTGTCTAGAAACTGTAGGAGCGTTTTTCTGACAGTCCCAAAGGAGATTATTGGAAGGGGCAAAGGATTAGTAAGAGATTGGGAGAGGAGCATCAGGGGATGAAGGAATGTTAGTCATCCAAGGTAGAGGTGAAAAGGGAACCAAAGAGAGTTGCTTTGTCTACGGGAGAGACAGCTATAGTACCGTCAGAACAGAAAAGTGAACGAAATGTAGAACGACAGTTGTTTTTCGCGATGCCATAGCCAGAGAACACAAAAACCTCTCAGTGGACGACGATGAGAGGTAATCACACTTCCTTTGAATAAAGGAACGCCTTACCTCACGGATACGGTACTTGCAAGGATTAAGGGCAGTGATAAATTCTGAATGGGTATATGCATGTATTACTACATATTTATCATATGTATGTACGATATCAATATATGAACGTCATTTACTCATTATGTCTGTATTATGTATCAATCAACGTATTTGTCATATGCATTCATCAGGATGTGTCAATATCATACGTATATATCAATATATCATATTTATATATCAGTACATGTACGTCATACCAAATCCACTTCTGTTCTTGAGTGTTTGAAACTTGTATGGTAATACAAATAATGATATATATATATATATATATATATATATATATATATATATATATA
>JAYMFT010240680.1:0-11056 GCA_038088735.1 Panulirus argus | reverse complement strand
AACGAGAAATAAAACCCGTAATAATATAACACACCTTTTCCAATGATTCGACAATATATATATATATATATATATATATATATATATGACAGAACAAGGGGGATAATACCAAGGCAAGCGACACATTACGATTCATTTCTTCCCCTCCTCCACCCCCTTCCCACCCCACTAATGAATCTCCCTCAGCTTCAGAAATCATGCCATGATGAATATCCCCTCACGTCAAACATTTACATTCAATCACCGACAGAGGTAAAACCACGCCGTTTGACAGACGAAATTCTAATATGGATTACTAAAAATTAATCATACTCGAGACCTCTTTTTTTTCTCTCTCTCTCTCTCTCTCTCCCTCCCTTTTAATGTCTGTCATGACGTCAAAGACTAATAATTACAGATTATGCGCGGAGGGGTAATGGCAAAATTATTGATCGTCTGCTTTCACCAGGTATAAACCCATGACCAGACTCGGGCGGAGGCGTACAGTCTAGACACACTCTCCCTCACCTTTTTCAAATCCACTGATGAACAGAGAAGACTTGGAACGATTAGCACAGTTAAGAGGAGTGACAGTCCAATGTCATTGAACATTTATGTATATATAAAAGGATTCTTTAAAATATTGAGCCATGATTCTCATGGAAGTGAACTAAGAAGAGGGGAAAATAAGATTCAGAAAAGACTTAGAACACACACACATACGTGACATCTGAATCAAACTGATTCATTCCCCTTTAACATCCAAGGTATTACATATACAAAAGAAAAATATCTACGCATCATCTATACCTCCATTAGGTAATGTACACCACTGTCAACTCAACCGCTGACAATTATCGTCAATAAATAAGATTTAATAACGAAGCCAGTAATGAAAAATCCATGTTGAAAAAAAAATGCAATCAGTTACTGCCACCGGTATAAATGCCTTTGACATTCAGGACTGCTCATGACTGCCTCATTCAAACTTTATCTTCCCTACACCGACATCAGTAGATACAATGCCAGTCACTTAGAAGGAAAAAAAAAATGACAGATTTCTAACAGCAATTTCAATCACATGCCCTCTGTTACGAAATCGCACGTATCAATTGATGCCTATAACGAATATGATGGTATTCGTAAATGAAATCGATTGATATAACAGATGACAGGACGTTCTTTACAATTCAGTAATCCCCCAATATGAAAGATGTTAATATGTTAATGGCGTCAAAGGCTTATGGCGTTAATTACATTAGTCTGCGTTATTCTCAACGCTGAAAAGGAAGACGGAGTAGTTCAATAAATGTTCATTATCTTTTCACTTCTCTTCGTCACTCCATCTGCTTTTATTTTTATGTTGAAGGCTCCAGTCACGGACCAAAGTCCACATCAAGGCCGGGCCCTAATTGAAATATAGAGATAATTGAGAAAGGGAGAAAAACAGACAGGGAAAGTATTTACAAATTTCTGAGAAAGTGAAAAACCTGTCTCTTGAAATGAGCCAGGTCATAGTTATTGGGAAAGACAGGAGAAGGTAGAGAGTTCCAAAGCTTCGATGTGTAGGGAAAGAAGCCGTTATCAAAACAGTTCATCCTTGAGTTGCCAATGGCCCCACAATAATCACGTGATGCAGCAGCTTGCCGAGTATTCCGTGGTCTAACTAGTGGTGGGGGCCTACAAGCAGCCAGCTCTCGGGAGCAAAAGCCAAAGTAATACCTATAGAAAAGGGAAAGTGAACCAGCTTTGCGGTGTAGGGCAAGGGGGTCAAGTTTGGAAGCAAGAAAATGTGGGTACACATGAGATTTTTAGGTGCACCAAGTGCTCAGAATGTAAGATCAGGCAGCTACTTCATGCAAACACCTCAACAGTGCCATGCCTCATTCAGCATATCATGATCCTATGCCATGCTAATTCCATGCCCAGATGTCTGTCGATGGTAATCAAGGCTGAAGGAGAAACAATGAAGTACTAAAATGTAAATGTGACATCACCTTTGAAAATATATGGGTAGGGGGGAACAATGCTTTTTACGGACACTATTTACATCACTAATTTTACACTTTAGTATTAAAGTAGTGTTTTCAGAGCTTAAAGTGTATTTCTGCTATTCTCTGATACATGACAGTGCTGCAAAGTCAGAGAAGTACATTTCTCTTGGTAGTTCATACTGTGTTACATTATTATCCTTGTTCTGTGCATTGTCTTACATTTACTACTATTTACATTTGAGGATGGGGTGTGGGACTGTTTACTGTTATGAGAAGTAGCCACTGTCCTTCAGAAACTTAATACATTGGCAGGAAACTCCATGCCACAATCATGGACTAGAGCACTGTTTAACATTGCACCACAATCTTGTTGGAGAGCATGGAAAGGGTTAAGGAATGCCAATGATGGTTAAGAGTAAAACCTCAGTATATCTTTGATGATGTTTCATCTAGTTTTTTGGATTGTTTTATGTTTATTGACATGAATTGTTTGTACACATCAGCATTAGTGATGATAACATTACAGTTATTTGAAGTGTTAAGTGTGGAATGGCATGTGTTCATATTTTCAAATAAATCTTTATATTGTGATAATGATTTTGATGTAGACTTACATTGGATGATAATTTTAAGGTGTCTCCAGATATCCTTGGTGTTTTTGCTCTTGAATAGTTCTGTTCTAGCTGTGAATTCAGCTTTATAATTTGAAGTTCGACTATTAATGTCACATTATAAGGTTTTCAGTCTTATTCTATCATCAGGGGATGAAAGAGGTTCTATTTGGTCTATAGTGTTTGTTTCAGTTCTTTATCAACCCAAAGTTTATTTAGATAGAATTTGACACCCTTGCATGACACAAGAGTGTCCTTACAGAAACATTCCTATATATTATCTACAAGTTCTTCAGTTGTTTCACATGAATCGTAGAATATGTTCCACACTCAAGTCCTTACATACATACTTTCTGCGTTAGGTTGATTTATCTTGGTGATAGTCACACTTTTTGTTTTGTTATTTGTGTAACTTAGTTGTAACCATATATTGCTTAGTGGGTATAGCTTATTCAGATCATCATGAAGCATAGTATTGGCTCAGAAGCAGGTTATTTTTTTATAGTCTTTTTCATAATTTACAACAAGTTGTACAGGTAAGAGCTTCTAAAAGAACAGATGATTTTTAAATTGCTAGAAACAATGCTTCTGCTATGATAATCCCAGAGATAAATAATTGTTAATGCTCTTTTTCATCTACAAGTTGTATGGGTAAGAGCTTCTCAAAGAACAGGTGATTTTTTTAATTGCTAGAAATAATGCTTTTATTATGATAATCCCATACTAATGTGACATTTCTCATTATGATAAAGATTTGTCAAGATATATGATCAGGCTCTCATTACATTATATTTTCAGACAGCGGAAAATGCAGATTTCAGGAGATGCTATATCTTTCTGTTCTCCAAAATTGCTGTCATCATTTTCTGAAACTGAAAAGATTCTGACAAAGGCTCCACAAATTTTGAAAATGAAGCTAGCACCTGCAAAACAACAAAAGAAAAAGCATGAAAAAGCTGCAGAAGAGATATATGATACTTTTGATGAGTCAGATGATCGTGAAAGTACCTCAGAAGATGAAGAAAAATAATGAGAATATCACCAGAGGTGGGAAAAGGTAAATCAATGATTAAGAAATGTTTAGTAAATAGTGTATAGAAATGTTTATTGTTTTTCTTGAAAATCAGAATCATATTGAAAGGAAGAATAATATTCTCTAAAATAACAAACTGGTAATACATTTCATTTAGTTAGATATCATGAAAGCATGTAAAAAATCATGCTTTGATTGAATTCAGAGGAATCTTTTGTAGCATGATTTCTGTGTGGGATGATATGTCTCATGCATTGTGATGATAGCATGTTCAGTAATGACTGTAAGAGAAGGAAAATGACACTGATTCAAGGAGACTTAAGTTTTAACACTGTAGGTGACAAAGCTTTATGTGTCACATCAAAGCTTGTTTTACTTCTTATTTCAGTTGATACTGTGGAATGAATTGTGAATGGGAGAAAGAATACTGCCCTCATATCTCCTGCATTTTTCTGGGTGACTAAAGAGGGGCAGGAGTGGGGGACTGGAAATCCTCCCCTCCTATAGCTCTTGCCAAAAGAACAAACAGATGAAGGAGCCAAGAGAGGATTTACCCCTCTAAAGCTCGGTCATCTGCTCTGGATGCTGCCTCTCATATGCAAAAAATGCTGAAGATGTAAACAAGAAAAGAAAGAATTGTGAACACCTAATGTTTGAGATAGAAGTCCTTACTCATAGGATGTTTAAGTACCCCTCAGACACTTAGATGTTTATTTTCCTTTCATTCTCATCTCTCAGATTATTAAACATTACTTTTTATGATTTGTATTCATTATGCTGTATTAATTCTCACTGGTTGGCAGCATTTCTAAATTGTGTTTCAGCTGAAACAGTGGATATTTAAAGGGTTACTTTGCTAAAGAAAACATTCTGATTTGCTGTATTACGAAATATGAATTAAATTAATTCTGTTATAAAAGCACAAAAGGGTGTTTGGATAACAAGGCATCTCCAGAGAAATAAGAATCCTTGGACTACACCTGGTAGTAGGATTGGGAATGGGGACCCCAGTTCTATAAATTAATTCTTACAAAAGATGTAAGTGATCTACCTTGTTTAAATGGGATTGGAGGTACCAAGAAAAAAAAAATGATATAGCGTGGAATATCCTTTGCTTTGTTCTTGCTGCAAGTATTTTCCAGAAAAAAAAAAAAGCAGCAGCAGCAGCAGCCTGCCAAGTAAGAATGAACTTCTGGAGCCATGAGTATCAAAGTTTTCACCACAAAGAGGGACCTTGTAGCATAGTTGGTCTACATTCAGCATACAACACAGGCCCTTGAACTACAGATAATGTGCTCTTATTTCTTTAGAAAGGCCTAAACTGTGGGAATGAAGACCCCCAAAGACCCCATGAGGCCATTTTTGATACGTGATAATATAGTTGGTGCATTTAAACTTATATAAAAAAGAATGGTGGGTATATAGTCAGCTTTTGCTGCAAATGCAGGACTAGCAGTTTCAGATGAGAAAATGACCTGCAGTTCATTACATGTCACTGAGACACTGAAGATGAGCACTACATTCAAAAGGATGTTCCAACTGATGAGATTTACTTACTGGGTTTATAATGTTTTGGATACAGTTAAAATGATAAACAAGGTAGATTTGCCAGAATGACTTTTAGCCTCATTTGTTATTAGATGATGTGTATAATTTTAGGTACATGTTCAGAATAGCTAACCCAAGTGTGCTAACTATTTGTAATTTTATATTTCAGTAATTAGAAATACAGCATATGTATCTTAAAATGATTTTCATATGCTCATTCCTGTAGTTCATTTGACGTAGTTTAGAATTCTTGTGGATGAGAATTTATGTGTTGGAACAATTAAGCATATGTTTATTATTTTTTCTTTCTGAGGCTGTTACTTGTTCCTGATGCTACCTCAGTCTTGTGGGAATTAGTTAACTTGTATTGAAGAAAGAAAAGTGCCAAGTCTGCTAACCATGAATGTGCTGTATGAGTAGTCCTGATAATATCATGCCGAGGGGTCTTTATTTCATAAGTAATTCTTAATCAAAAGGATAAACAGTTTCTACCCATCTAAAGCCTCCCTCTCACATCCTGGGAAGAGGAGGTCATTAAAAGGTAAGGGGCATATCTTGATCATGAGTCTATTTTCTTTCCTGTTGTCTCCACTGATATCTCGCCACTTCACAAAGAAGCTGGTTCTAAAATACATCAGCAGTTTATAACAGGATGAGCCTTTTGCTGTTCTTTTCTCACAAATATGTCTTCTTTTCTCACAAATATGTCTTATAAAATCTACATCGAATATTACAAGTACCATTGATATGATTACTGTTATTAGCATTATTATTCTTTCTTTTTTCATATTTGTTGTCTGTTTCCTGCATTTGTGAGATGGCACCAGGAACAAATAAAGAAAAGGCCTCATTTACTTAAATCCAATCTCTACCTGTCATGAGTAATGCATCACAGCCTCTGCAATCGGACCTCACAGACCTTTCCATGGTTTCCCCTATCTTCTTCATACTATTGACAGCACTTTGTCCCTCGTATACCACATCACTCCAACTTTTACTTTATCTTGTGCATGCCTTTCACTTTTCTGCATGATTAGGCGTTAAACACTCAAAATCTTTTTCACTTTTTCCTTCCATCTCCAGTTTAGTCTCCCCCTTCTCTTTGTCCCCTTGATTTCTGACACATATCTCCTCTGTCAAGCCCTCTTCACTCTGAATATCCAAACCACCTCAGCACACCCTCTTCTGCTTTTTCAACCATGCCCTTCTCATTACCATACATCTCTCTTGGTTAACTTAGAACTTAATTGATCAACCCTATTGTCCTCATACATTTCATTTCCAACACATTTACCCTCCTCCGTACATTCTCATCTGTAACCCATGTCTCACATCCTTACAACACCGTTGGGACTGCTGTACCTTCATACATACCCATTTTCACCCTCTCAGATGGTGACCTCTCTTTCCACACATTCCTCAATGCTCCCAAAACCTTTGTCCCCTCACTCACTGTATAAATCACCAAAGCTTCCATAGTTTCATTTGGTGCCATATCCACTCTCAGGTAGCTAAAGCTAAAGCACTTCACTTCCTCCAAGGTTTCTCCATTCCAACTCACACCTCAACCAACCTGTTTCTTTGCATTGCAAAACCTGTTAAACTTGCTTTTATTCACATCTATTCTCGGATCTCTCCTTTTGCACATTCCTATTTTCACTAATTTCTGCAGTCTCACTTGAGTCTGCCACCAGTGCCATGTCATTACTAAACAATAACAGACTCCTTTCGTAGGCCTCCTCATTCCCAACAGACTCCATGCCTGCCCCTCTTTTCAACATTTTAGCATATATCACCCTCACAACTCCATCCATAAGCTAATCAAACAGCCATGGTTACATTACACACCCACCTTCACCTGGAAGTATTAACCCTTCTCTATGTACTCGCACACATGCCTTACTCTAGATAGAAACTCCTAACCACTTCAGATAGCTTTCCTCTCGCACCATATATTTGTTACACCTTCCACAAAGCATCTTTATGAACCCTATCATGTGCTTTCTTTAGATCCATGAATGCTACATACAGATCCTGTTTGTCTAAGTATTTCTCACACACTTTGCTTGAACAAACACCTGATCCACACATTCTCTGCCACCCCTGAAACCATATTGTTCCTCCCCAGTCTTATGATTTATGAATGACACCACCCTTTCAGTCACTACGCTTCCATACAGTTTACCAGTCACACTCCATAAGCTTATAACCCTGTAATTCGACATCTCTCCTTTGTCCCCTTTGCCTTTATACAATGGCACTATAGTTACATTGTCAATCCCTAGGCACCTGACCATGATTCATACTTTCATAGTAATTCTTAACTAACCAATCAACAACACAGTTACCTCCTTTCTTAAGAAATTAACATGTAAATCAATCCACTCCAGATGCATTGCCGCATTTCATCTTATGCAAGGCTTTCACCTTGTATTCCCTTTTCACTGAACCACTTGCCATGACTCTCACTTTGCGTACCTTCCTGGCCCAAACACCCAACATCTGTCACCCTATCACCAATCACATTCAGCAATCGTTCAAAATTCCCACTCCATCTCCTCTTCACCAAATATGTCTGTTACCATTTTCCTATTTATCCTCTTCATTGTTGCTCCCATTGGTTCTCCTGTTTTTCTCACAGTATTATCTCCACTCATAGCATTCTCTTATTCTCCCTACAGTTTGCAGATACTTGCTAACCCCAACTCTAATTTGCCCTTTTTCAGCTCTTTCACCTTTCTCTTGACCCACTACTGCTTCCTCTTGTCCATTCCACATTTACTTGCACTCCCTCCCTGTAAGTACCACCGATATAGCTCTTTCTTCTCTCTTACTATTAACTTTACTTCATCATCACACCACTCACTACCCTTTTTCACCTGCCTGCCATCCACATATCACACACTTCTCGTGCATAAGCTAGTGCTGCTTCCCTATATACATCCCATTCCTCGTACTTTATTTACTCTAACCCTTTGCTATTCTAAACTTAATCTCTCCTTTTATTTCTTCACACTCGTAGCTTTTCCAAGCTGACTTCCTTTCACCACCCTCTTATCTCTAATATTATTTCCTCTTTCAAAACCCTTTACAACTTTTCATCCTAGCTTCCACCAGAAAATGATTATACATCCTACCAGCTGTCTGTCTCTACACATTCATATCCAAGAGTCTGTCTTTTGCATGCCTATCAATTAGTATGTAATCCAATAATGCTCACTCACCATCTTTCCAACTCCTATTATACATGTATGTATACGTCTCTTTTTAAACCAGGTATTCTCAATCAACAGTCCTTTGTCAGGACAACTCCCTAAGCTGGTCATTTCTGTTAACCTTACTGAATGCCCCATGCCCCCCGGTATACCCTCAACTGCCACATTACCAACTTTTACGTTTAAATCACCCATCACTAATAACCAGTCTCTCATATCAAAATTGATGACACATTCACATAGCTGCTCCCAAACACTCTCCTCTGTTCACCATTCTTCTCATGACTAGGTGTATAAGCACTAATTATCACTCATCTCTTGTAGTCCACTTCCATTTTTACCCACATCTGTCTGTAGCTCACTTCTCTACACTCTTTCACACATTCCCACAACTCCTCCTTCAGCAGAAGTGCTACCCTTTCCTTAACTCTTGCTCTTATACCAACCCCTGACTTCACCCTTAAGACATTCTCAAAGCATTCTCCTCCCATACCCTTGAAATTTAATTTACTCAGAGCTAGAGCATCCAGGTATTTTTCCTCAAACATACTATCTATCTCTCCTTTGTTCTCATCTTGGTTACATCAATAAATATTCAGACATCCCAAGCCTGAACTTTCAAGGAGGATTATCACTCCTTGATTTGTTCCTTCTTCTGTTCCAACTTACAGAAAGAGAAATACAAGAAGGGAAGGGTTTCCAGCCTTCTGCTCCCACCCCTATTAGTCACCTTCTATGACATGTGGGAAATAGGTGGAGGGTATTCTTTCTTTCCAGTAATCATTATTACTTTTTCATACATACTTAACATTTCCTGTGTCAGTGAGGAAGCGTCAAGAACAGATGAATGAGCCTTAGATGGAAAATCCTCACTTGGCCTCTTTCTCTGTTCCTTCTTTTGGAAAAGTAAGACAGGATAGGAGGATTTCCAGCCCCATGCTACCACCCCTTTTAATTGCCTTCTATGACACGCAGGGAATACAAGAGAAGAGTTCTTTCTCCCATATTGTAATTATTAACTATCTATCTCTATCTCTGATGTCCGTTCCCTCTAGGAACTCCCATCTAGTGGGTGGCCATGGCAAAAGAGAATCCCCTTATTATTATTTTTTTTTTTCATACTTGATTGCTGTTTCCAGCATTAGCAAGGTAGCACCAGGAAACAGTTGAAGAAAGACACTTCCACTCATATGTACACATATATATACATATATGCACATACATATATATATATATATACACATACATATATACTCATGTACATATTCATACTTGCTCACCTTGATCCATTCCCGGCACCACCCTGCCCCACAGGAGACAGCCTTACTACCCCATGTGTAAGTGAGTTAGCGCTAAGAAACAGACAAAGAAAGGCCACATCCACTCGCATCCATACATGAGCTGTCAAGTGTAATGTAATAAAACCACTGCTCCCTATCCAGATCTAGGCACCACTGACCTTTCCAAGGTTTACCCTGGATGTTTCACCTGCCCTGGTTCAGTCCATTGATAACATGTTGACCCCAGTATACCACACTTTTCCAATTTACTCTATTCCATGCACGCCTTTCACCCTCCTGCATGTTCAGGCCTCAGTTGCTCACAATCTTTTCCACACCATCCTTCCAGCTCCAGTTTGATCTCCCAGTTATCCTTGTTCCCTCCACTTCTGACACATATATCCTCTTTGTCAGCCTTTCCTCCCTCATTCTCTCCATATGTCCAAACCATTCCAACACATCCTCTTCTGCTTTTTTATCCACACATCTCTCTTACTCTTTCATAACTTACTCGATCAACCACCTCACGCCACATATTGTCCTCAGACATTTCTTTTCCAACACATTCCTCCTCCTCTGTGCAGTCCTATCTATAGTCCATGCCTCTAAACCATATAACATTGTTGGAACTACTATTTCTTCAAACATACCCATTTTTGCTCTCCAAGATACTGTTCTCTCATTCCACACATTCTTCTAGAACTTTTGCCCCCTTACCCTACCTTGTGCCTCATTTCTACTTCAATGGTTCCATTTGCTGCCAAGTTCACTCTCAGATATCGAAAACTCTTCACTTTCTACAGTTTTTCTCCATTCAAACTTATATCCCAACTAACTTGGCCCTCAACTCTGCTGAACCAAGTAACACTGCTTTTATTCATTCACATTTACGGTCAACTTTCTCCAATCACACACTCTTCCAGATTCAGTCACCAACTTCAACAGTTTCTCACTCAAATCAGCCACCAATGCTGTATCATTGGAAAAACAACAAATGACACTTCCCAGGTCCTCACATCCCCAACAGACTGCATACTTGCCCCTCTAATCAAAACTCTTGCATTTTACCTCCCTCATCACCCCATAAAATTAAACAACCATGAAGCCATCACACACCCTTGCCACAGACTGACCTTCACTGGGGAACCAATCACTCTCCTCTTCCCACTTGTACACATGCCTTACACCCGATAAAAGCTTCTCAATGCTTATCCCAGCTTACCTCCCACTCCATATATTCTTAAGACCTTCCATAAAGAATCTCTATCAACCCTATCATATGCCTTCTCCAGATCCAAAAATGTTATATACAAAGCCATCTGTCTTTCTAAGTATTTCTCACATACAATCTTCAAAGTAAACACCTGATCCACACATCCTTTATCACTTCTAAAAC
>JAYMFT010240669.1:0-11056 GCA_038088735.1 Panulirus argus | reverse complement strand
TATATATATATATATATATATATATATATATATATATATATATATATATATATATATATATATATATATTTGTATATCTTTATATATATTCACACACACACACACACACACACACACACACACACACACGTATATATTGACTTTTTCATCTGTTTATTGATTTATTTATACACGTGCGTGTGTGTGTGTGTGTGTGTGGGCGTGCGTGTTGGTGTAATCCGTTATCCATGTCATTGAGAATCCCTGACTCTAGGATCAGCCTCGTCTGGTTTGCCTCCTACATCCTTCTTTGAAGCAGGCAGAGCGCCTGGCAATCTTCCCCTCGGGGTAACAACGTCCCCGAAGCCAAGCTCTTCAATTGCATTTGAAACAATAAAGCTTCAAGAGCAGACATCTCTCCTCTCACTCGGGGCGGTGCTGAAGCCTTGGGGAGATTTTCTGGAGTTATGGTTTGACAGTCAGTCCACTAGAAACAGTCTGTTCCTGTCATGTTAAGGGACATTAAGGGAAAGATCATCTCGTCAAAATTTCTGTTTTAATCTTACGGTCATATGAACAAACGGTCACACAGGTGGCAGTTATCTTCTCCAGTCATCTGTGACCTCATTAGAGGTCATACGAGAGGCTGTCAGCCCTCCAGCATTTACCTTTATCATTTAACAGACAGGTCACTGGTCGGTTTATGGCGGCAAAATAGATCTCCGGAGCAAAAACCAAACAAATATCTGTAGACGAGGGAAAAGAGAATCTACGCTGTGGCATAGGACAAGTGGGTTAAAGCGCCAGCATTGTGGCACAGGACAAGTTGGTCATTTGAAGCTCCTTTTCCATAACCGAAAGCATATACTGAGGTATATGTCGAGTCCCTTTTACGGGGATTCCTAAGTAGAACCTCCACCCCCACAAAAAGAAAAGTATTGTTTATGATATTGCATTGCTTAGACTTAGGAACACTCTGTAGTATTAAGTTGGGTTTATACACAAAGATACTTGGTAGGCAGATGTACGTACTTGTGGTTATTGCCACAGTGACTTTGTCCTCACACTAGGCAGGTGTGTAGATGCACGTGTAGTTATCATCACACTAGTCCTCACACTGGAAACCATAGTTAAATGCCGGAACAAGTTATGACAACTTACGCTTTGTTGTCTAAAGATACGGAAAAAAAAAAAGATCGTGAGTTTACCAGCCGATAAGAATGATGAATTACCTATTGATAGATTGTGGAAGCCATGGGTTTGCTTATCGATGTAGGTATCCGTGAGTTTACCCGTCACTACGGGAAACTGGAGGTTCAGATACTGATAAAGGAAAAAAAAAAAAAATAGGCATACGTGCCAATAAGGATAATCATATGTGTTTATCAGTTGATACGGTAAGCAGTGGGTATGCCTGTTGATAAGTAGAGTCATGAGTTTAGCTGTAGATAAGGAATACAGTGAATATACTTGTAGATAAGGGACACCATGAGTTTACAGTAGATTATATACTCCATGAATTTACTTGTTGATAAGGAGACGCTATGAGTTTACCAGATGATAAGGGATACCACTAGTTTACCCGTTATTAAGGAAAGCCATCAGTTTACCTGATGACGAGGAAACCTATGAGCTTAACTGTTGATCAGGAAAGTCAAGAGTTTACCTTCAGGTAAGAGGAACCCTTAGTGTATGTACTGATAACGGAAGGTACCTGTTAGTTAAGGTTTACCACCTTGCTGGCTGGTATGGGCGTCCTGCTGCAGCCGTATATCGTAAACCCAGGAAGGTTTCCTGTACCTCCCGTAAACCGCTGTATATATGACGACAGTTGCACTTACCTCCTGAGGTATACGTCTTACTACAGGACAGAATAGATTTCAAAATCTTTAGCGTAAATTTCAACCAATAACTGAGCCGCAGGAAGATGGAGGTTAAAATGACTGAAGTCAGCTGCAGGATATTTACGAAAGAAGTTACAAATGAAATTGTGAAGTCGAACAACTGACAGAATTATCAAAGTTAGTCTGATGGTGGTACTGTTATCAGTTGATAATCAGATTACCTCAAACAGTGTTCGGGTTCTAAAATGACGGCAGTCACGTGCATCAATTTCTTTTGATTATGAGGAGTCTGATATAATTCATATTTTTTTATTTTCGATAATAGGGAAAGATATGACAAGGTTATTGTTGTAAATCACTTTCATAAACAATTTCATTCTTCTTTGAGGATTTGAAGCAAATTGCTTGTAAACAAGGCTATTTGCAGTGAGTTATCCTATAAACAATGTTATTTACAACAAATTACCTTGCAAACAAGGCTGTTTCAACACTTCTCGGTGCCCGACATAAGATCATAAAGTGGACCCCCAGAGCAGGAGGAATCACCCCATTATGACCCGGGAAGAGGCTGTAAAGATATTTTCAGAAAGAAATGATATCATCGTAAAACATTTGAGTATAAAATCTCACTCGAAATTTTATATGTTGTTCATAAGTCCCGACCATCGTGTACGTCAGCTTAACGAGGTCAAGAATCTTGTAAACACAAGGCAATACACCTTTCTCATAAAAGGAAAGTAAATCTCATATAAATACTTTATAGAAGTTTAAGATACATCAATGATATTCTTCAACACGATCCAACCCTCTGAAAAATACGTTCTATTGTTTTCTTTTTTGTTGGAGAATACTAAAAAATCAGTAAGATTCTTAACGTCAGGAATGCAACTATATGATAAAAAGAACGAAAGGTTTATAAGTAATATCTTGTTGAATCCAATTTTCTTTTGATATTCGTTAATTCTAAACAAATCTGCATATGGGACTTTATCTTATGTCATTACTTTATAAGTATACTGCAGCTCCTCGCTTCATTCTCCTTGTTAAGATGCGTAAGATTTTATTGGCTGTTTACCTTTTAAAGAACATCAGAAAATCTAATTATCTTACGGTTTATTTTGCTCTGATCTTACGTTTAAATTTTGCAATTAACCTACGGTCTAGCCTTGCATCTGTTTTCGAAGAGTTGAATTATATAAAATGACTTATTGAAAGTTGAAAACCATTTCTTGAACCATTCTTAATAAAACAATTTCAGTCTCAATTAGTTAAAAGAAAATGATCAGTCTTATCTTTGCAGAATACGACACTCGTAAGAATTAAAGGAATAGATTTCCATGGAATTTCTATATTGATACGACTGACAAGTTGTGGCACATGATGTGGTTTGGGGTCGTTCTCTGTCTCAGAATTGACAGGCTGTGGCACATACGCCATACGCTTCCCTAATCATTTTCTTATTTCATCTTCCCACACGTCGAAGCTTTGGAACTCTCTTCCTTCTCATGTCTTTCCCAGTAACTATGACCTGGCTCATTTCAAGAGACATGTTTTCACTTTCTCAAAAATTTGTAAATACTTTCCCCGTCTGTTTTTCCCCCTTTCTTAATACTCTCTATATTTCAATTAGGGCCCGGCCGTGATGTGGACTTCCGTGACTGGAGCCTTCAACATAAAAAAAACGTCAATGCACCCCTTTCCTTTACCCTTCCGTCAGTCATGAATAGGTTTCACAGAGTGGGGAAAACTTTGAAGATCAACAAAACAGTGGAGTCATTTGTAACAAATTTCATATAGAAATTATAACCAAAAAGCCTAGCCTAACATAGGGTTGATTTAGTTTGACTTAAAGTAATCCCTCATTTCTTACATTATTGAGTTATTTAGAGGGCAACATCAACGGAAAATTCATCCGAGGTTTTCTAAGTAAAAGCACTCAAATTGAAGCTACATCAGTCTTATAGAACACATTTTCCCAAGACTCATTTTTGTCACGCTGAATACTCTTTTGGGAAAATGCACAGGTTTTGAATCTGCTTTGAACTCCCACCACTGACTGACTTGAGTGATGATGGGCAGGAACTGATTCCAATAGTGAACGATGTAAGAGCAAAAACTTACCCCAGTCATAGTCATCTTGGATTAGATTAAAGAGAATATGAAGAGTTGAAGAAAAATATTAATTGGATTAATTCAGGCTCTGCTGGTACTTTTAGAGATGAGTCTCAAAGATGGGAGGGTTGTATGAAGGGGTGAAAACTAAGGAAGAGAATGCCGCAGCTTCACTGTTCAGGAAAAGGAGGAGGTTTCTGTTCACAAACTGGGAAGCAAGAGCCAGTTGCATGTCAAACATTTGGGGCTTACTGATAGCACACAAGAAAAGGTTTATGGGAGTAATGCTTGAAGATATAGCTGTGCTTGTAAAATCATTGCAAATCATATGATTTGGTCATATACTCGTAGAATGTATTGCTGATGATTGAAGATACACATAAGATTACAAGTAAGAGAGCTAGACCACAAAAGATATGGATGAATGTTGTGAGATAATTGCTAAGGGTTAAGAATTTTCAGATGATTGTGCTTGTTTTTTTTTTTTTTTTTTTTTTTTTTTTTTGGCTCCAGTCACGGAGAAAAAGTCCACATCAAGGCCGGGCCTTAATTGGGAATTGAATGCTTTGGAAGGTTTTTGTGTGTGGAGGTAGCATGAATGGAGGCATTAGCCTCACTTGACAAATCAACTTAGTGTGTAAAATGCTTTTATATCAGTTTGGAAGTCCATTTTACTATAACACACTGGACATAGTGTAGGCATGTGTTTGAATGATGTTTGCAGGCTGTATGTACCTGACCTATCCATTTCCGTTAGGAATAGAGCAATGATGTGGATATTTTGAATTTTGTGCTTGTTGGTCAGGCAAGAAGTTACTTGACTGCCTTTTTGATGTTTTCTCAATGCAGTTTTGATTTAGATGCTAACTACCATAAACCTGGTAATGGCTAACAACAAATTTTTGCAATCTCTTTATAGCAGCTTTGACTATGAGATAATAGTAATAGATGATGGATCACCAGATGGCACACTTGAAGTTGCCAAGAAGTTGCAGGAAATATATGGAGATAAAAGAATAGTAAGTACTATAAAAGTTAGTTTTTAGTTTGTCATAAAAGACAATAGTAGTATGATTAGGAACTAGATGGCACACTTGCAGTTGCCAAAAAGCATCATGAAATAAGAGGAAATAACAAAATAAGTAAAATATATGAATTATGTTAGTTTACATAAATGTGTCTTAGGAGTCTAAAAGATCTTCATCTGTGCCATTGTAGGCTTTCACTTATTTTCTCCTATGCAAGTAATTATCTATTAGCTTTATCATTTTCCAGCATTTTCCAAATCACACTCTTTAGAGTTATTGGTTTGTAGTCTGCTGCAGTTTCCCAGTTTTCTTAAGATTAGCATGACAGTTGTTCTTGTGCACTGTGTTGGCTCTAAACTTTTTATAAGAATTTTTTGCACAATGTTGCAAGCAGCCCATCAAGTGTCTCTGTGCAGCCCTTAAATACGTGTAGAAAAGCTTTATCATGTCCCTACACCTTATATGCATAAAGGTCCTTTTTAGCACTCCTGAGTCTCTTACCCAGATTACGTGCTCTTTAATTCTCAATTTACTCCTTTATGTAGCTTATTGCAATCTTTAATATTATGCATTTTATTCATAAGTTGGGAATCATCACTAAATATACTCATGTAAGATTCAATTTCTTCTAACAGTTCTTTTACTTAGATCAGAAAAGAACACCACCTCCTAACCCAAAGTGACTAGATGAACAGTAGATGTGCATATATATTACGTACATGTAGTCTTATTTTGCAGTCTGTAATTCTCTAGTGAGGGTTTAAGAATAAGCAAAATGAAAGTAGCGGATAACAAGAAATATTAAACTGAAACAGTTATGTAGATATTAGAAACCATATGGATTTTCAGAGGTCTGCCGTTAGGAGTTATCCTTTCCAAATCAGTATTTAAGTGGCAAAGTGGTATTGATAAGCATTGCAGTACAAAGATTATTTAAAAGTCACTGCATGTAAATACAGTGTACTTGTATTTAATACATTGGGGAAAATCTATCTTGTATGTAAAACAGAATTTAAACTTTTCAGGTTTTACGCCCAAGGGCGAAGAAACTTGGTTTGGGGACTGCATACATTCATGGTATAAAGCATGCAACTGGAAACTTTGTCATCATCATGGATGCTGATTTATCTCATCATGTAAGTCATTTGACAGTATCACCATTTCAGTTCATGAAGGTGATACAATGCTGTAATTATATGAAATTAAGTAAATCCTTAGTAATTATATGTAATGGTATAAATTCTCAGTAACTGTATGCAATGATATGAATCCTCAATAACTTTTTCCTTACTTGATCACTGTTTCCCACATTCATGTGATAGCACCAGGAACAGACAAAGAAAAGCCACATCCACTCCCATCCATTCTCTTGCTGTCATGTGTCATGCACCAAAACCAGAGCTCCCTATCCACAACCAGGCCTCACAGAACTTTCCATGGTTTACCCCGGATGCTTCACATGCTCTGGTTCAGTCCATTGATCACATTGATCTAGGTATACGACATCATTCCAATTCACTCTATCCCATGCACACTTTTCACCCTCTTGCATGTTCAGGACCTGATTGCTCAAAATCTTTTTCACTCTATCCTTCCATCTTGGTGCACTTTGGTCTCCTCGCTCTCCTTGTTCCCTCCACTTCTGAGATGTATATCATCTTTGTCAACCTTTCCTCTCTTATTTTCACCATATGTCCACACCATTTCAGCACACCCTCTTCTACTCTCTCAACCACTGTTTTTATTACCACACATCTGTCTATCATCAATATTTTTTCTTAGTTTTATGGGGTGAATTAGATACTTATAGAACACCACATGAAAACATCAAGTCATGCCCAGGAGGTTCACTTCTCTGACTAAGTTTCTTCATCAAGGGAGACCAATATCTCCATTTACACCAACTCCATTAACAGAATTCCTCCATTGCATCTGATCCCCAATCATTCCTCTAGCATTTTTCATCTGAAGTAAACTTCTTCCTAATTAGTATTTAATTCTGCAAACTTTTTCAGCCCAAGTTTATATGTGAATTTATCAAGAAACAGAAAGAAGGCAACTACGATATAGTTTCTGGAACTCGTTACAGTGGCAATGGAGGTGTGTATGGTTGGGATCTGAAACGTAAAGTGATCAGCCGAGGTGCTAACTACCTAACCCAGATACTTCTTAGACCAGGAGCTTCAGACCTCACAGGTTCATTCAGGTATGTGGTTATATTGTGTTTAATCATTACCAATGGAGTTCGCTAGTTATGGAGACTCTATTGCCGTGGCCAACCCCTTGAGGGAGTTCCAGGTGGGAACAAGCATCAGAGATATAGATAGATAGATCATTACAGATGATTTACAAGTTGTATAATGTATTACTGCTTGTATACCTTCTGGCCACTATGATTTTTGTATGCTTTACTATACCTGTGTAATAGGAAAATTAACAAAGAAGTCTTCAGTTTTGTTAGTGACAATGAATTAGATTTGAGAGTTGGTGAATTTTTCTGCTTGTTGTAGGAATCAAATATTTGGTAAAGGGGCAAAATACATTGCTGTTTATGAGCATATGAGCAAGATTTTGAGTCAAATTGTAATTTTTCATTAATGCAGTCTGTCAACAGATATTAGGGATCATTTATTTTTCAGCATGCTTATACGCCTGTAATTGTAACATGCAGAATTTTTATTTGTACTTTGCTCATCTTGTACAGACTGTATCGAAAAGAGGTTCTTCAAAAGTTAGTGGAATCATGTGTCAGCAAAGGCTATGTCTTCCAGATGGAAATGATAATCCGTGCCAGACAATATGGCTTTACCATTGGGGAGGTAGGTTTTTTTCTTTCTTCATTCTTTTTGAGTCCTATGTTTGGTATGATGGATGGAAAAAAAAAAAGCTTGTGGGAAACCTTTACCAAATAACATGGGCACTGTACATCACATTTTACCCACCCATTCTTCCTCCCTTCCTAAACGAATATGCCCTTTGTCCTTCTGCATGAAAAGGTAACTCTTAGTTCATATATTGAAGATTGAGTAGAAACAAGCATGTAGAGAATAAGAGAGCTTGAAAACATAAATTTTACAAAGAAATGATGGAATCTCTTAGAAAAAAACAAAAATTGAAGAGAAAGTTATAGATTGCTTTGAACAGAATCCAAAAATGATTTTCTCATATGTGAACAAAGCAAAGAACAAACATCTTGAGGTTGGGGATTTCTTATGATGGAGAAAGGTGTAAAGATGATCTAGAGAAAATATCAAAGATGCTAATTTAGTATTCATTCCAAAAGTAATCGATAAATAAAAGTTAGGCAATGTAATATTTGATCTCGTTTGAATGTTGCCATTATAGTCGCTGAAATAACGGAGGACAGCATAAGTAAACTTAAAAACCTCAAAAGAGAATTCAACACCAGGACCAGATGTGATTCCAGCTATATTCCCTAGAAGGAAAAATATAGTATTAGCAGAATCAGCAGTGTTATTGCTAACATAGAACCTCAGTGACAGCAGCAAAGCAGAAATTCACAAAATGGCCGATATAGTATCGGTATAGAAAGTAGGATGTAAGCTTTTACCAAATCAGTAAACACTGGTAAAATTGACAGGTATTTGAAGGAGTGAGTAAGCAGTTCCCACTGGAACACCCAACAAAGAAAAACTATAACATCAAAAGTCACCTTGAATTGTTACCATTGCAAAATTTAAAAGATAGAACAAGGAAGGGGGATCAGGTTCTTTCAAAGAAAATTCAGAGTAGTATTAGATGGAACTGTGTCTGATGGATGTGTTTTTCTCAGATTTGCCACAAAGAACAGTATTGCATTCACATATGTTTATGATAATGATATTAGATGTTGACAAAGTTACAAGATAATATATTTATCTGCTTTGCAAGTAACATGTGTTTGAAAAATTATAGAAATGTGTGGCATGTGGGAGGTGGCTATGTGACAAAGGGTAATGAGTGGAGGGATGAGTGTTGCTTACAGGAAAGGAGTGTAAATGACTGGAAGATGTTCAAGAGAAAGTGGAGTTAGAACATCCAGCTTCCTTTCCTCAAACATACCACCTGTCTCTTCTTCTCATTGTGGTTTCTATAATTCAGTAATGTTTTCTAGTTCAAGTATTCTTGATATATACTGTCATCAGTAGTGAAATTTAAAGATTTAACCAGTGTCTGCTTTCCCTCTGAATTATAATGGATTAAATGATAGACAACAGGAATTGTAGCAGTACTTCACCTTAACTTGTGATATATTGTAAAATAAAGCATTGCTGTTATATGATTTATAGTTTGTTACTCATGCATTGTATCATATTTCAGGTTCCAATCAGCTTCGTAGACCGTGTATATGGAGAGAGTAAATTAGGTGGATCAGAAATTATTGGCTTTGCTAAGGGTCTTCTATATCTCTTTGCTTCGACATGAAGATAAAGTTGTTAAGTGCACCCATGTAGGTAGAATTATAAAGGTATTACTACTTTTGAGGACCTATGAAATGCATTGTTTTTTGAGTACAGTGTTTGCAAAACTTTACTAAGATGGAAAAATATTATAATCTTATCATGTCATTGTCTGTATGTTTTGTCTTACCAAAATTATTTGAAATTTCTCTGACTTAGAGGCACATCACGTTAAAAAGACTTATCACACTTATTGGAATTACTGGAAAGGGTCATGAAGCTCTCAGACATTATGAAATTTTTGAAGTTGCAAATATATCATTCTGTACATTTATTTTTCTCAGATGGTTGGCATTTATCCATCATTTTTGATATACTGAGTTTGATGTCTCATTGTAAGAAAGGAAGAATTTCTTTTTGGTTAATTTTTCTTTTTAATATCAAATGCCAGTTTTAAAGATTTCAGTTTTTTTTTAGTTAAGCTTTAAATTATTGTCTTTTTCCTTTACAATTGAAAACTACAAGTAGGTTTATATGGATACCATTCTATTTTATGACTACTACAGTAAACATGGTTCATTTTGCTTTTGAGAGTAAGTAGTGAATTAGGGAATTCTTCAGTTTCTCAAGGTAGGAGAGGTCATGAATTTTAGTCCTTAAATATTTGATATTCATATTGTGCCTTATCCCAGTTACTTTGATTTTTCAGCCACCATTTTATGAAAATGGATGTTGGACATTAGCTGTGAAATGGAAGACATGTTTGAATATTAGCTGTAAAATGGAAGACATGTTTGCACTTTACACTTGTACAGATTTGCTTTCCATTATCATGAAAATATCATTTTTTTTTTCCTGGCATTTGTTCTTTGATGGTAAAAACTTCATGAGGAATGTATTAGTTTTCACTCAGTTTTCCATATAGTATGTATTATGTTAGACTGAATGTAGGATCTTAAACATATCAGCAAGTACATGATGCTATGTTAACTGTGGGCATATTTTCCTAAAGACAATTGCTCATTTTCAAAGCAAGGGTAGGAGCAGGAGGTAGGAAACCCTCCCCTCTTGTGTTATAACATACATTCCAAAATAAGGAACAGAAGAAGGAATTGAATGAGTGTATTGCTTCGGAGGCAACTTCATCTGTTCTTGAGGCTACTTTATCAACATGGGAAACTTCAAAGAGGCATGAAAGAAATAAAATGTTTTTCTTTTTTCCATACCTTACCTGCTGCCTCAGGAGGTCATTTTGTCATGCAGCACTCAGCAAGCTGACTATGTCCACTGGTTATGACCACAGGTCAAACATATCTATCTGTTTATGTATATCCCTGACACCTGTTCCCTTTGGGAACTCCCTCAAACACCATTTCCGCTTCTTAGCCTTTAGTGCCTCACCCTTAACAGGCCACTGGCAGCTGGCGACACTTGTGCAGTATTTTTGAAGGCTCCTACACACACACACACACACACACACATATATATGTATTTACTTTTCCAAAAGAAGGAATAGAGAAGGGGGCCAAGTGAAGATTTTTTTTCCTGCTGAAGCTCAGTCATCTGTTCTTGACGCTAATGCAGGAAATGGCAAATATGTATGAAAAAAAAAGATGTATCCCTGGGGAGAGGGGAGAAAGAATACTTCCCACGTATTCCCTGCGTGTCGTAAAAGGCGACTAAAAGGGGAGGG
>JAYMFT010240658.1:0-11056 GCA_038088735.1 Panulirus argus | reverse complement strand
AAAAAAAAAAAAAAAAAAAAAAAAGAGAGAGAGAGAGAGAGAGAGAGAGAGAGAGAGAGAGAGAGAGAGAGAGAGGCCCAAAGACCATTCTGTGGTTTCCCCTGACTGCTTCACATTTTCTTGTTCAGCCCATTCACAGCATATCACCTATCACCTTATGTATGCCACATCATTTCACTATCCCATGCACAACTCACATCCTCCTGCACGTTCAAGCCCTGATTACTGAAAACATCTTTCACTTTATCCTTCCATTTCCAGTACTGTATCCCCATTTGTCTTTGTTCCGTTCACTTCTGACACATATACACTTTTAGTCAGCCTCTCCTCACTCATCTTCTCCATATGGACAGACCACTTCAGCATTCCTTCAGCACAGTTCTCACAACCAAACTCTTCTAACTACGACAACACCCTCTTACTGTAAGATTTCTGATTCATTCATCTTTCTTAACACCATATAATGTCCTGGAGCATTTCCTTTCTAGAAATTTACCCTCTTTCTTATTTTTCTTTTATCTGCCTTGCATCCATACAACACAGTCAGGACTGCATACCCATCTTTGACCTCACAGACATTCCACACTCATTGTACCCACTACCTTAGCCCCCCTCACCCACCCTGTGGCATACTTCAGCTCCTATGATTCCATCAGTTTTCATGTCTTCTCCAAGATACCTAAAACACTCCACTTCCTCCAGGTTCTCTTCATTAGAACTTACACTCCAACCAACCTGTCTGTTCCCTTACAAAACTATATAACCTTACTTTTATTCTTATTAACTCTCTCTGCTCACACACTATTCCAAATGCAGACACAAGTTTCTGCAGTTTTTCACTTAAGTTTACCAGCAGAGTCATTTTAGCAACAAACAGCAGCTGACACACTTCTTAGGCCCCCATCCCAGCAGACTGCATACCGTTGCATCTTTCCAAAACCATAGCATTTACCACCCTCATTACCCCATCCAGAAACTGGTTAAACAGCAAACATTGTGTTATACTTGTCCAGTGCCATTGGCCTGTTAAGGGTGAGGCACTAAAGGCATAGAAGTAGCTCTGGAGTTCACTAGTCATGGAGACTCTTTTGCTGTGGCCACCCGCTTAAGAGAGTTTCAGAAGGGAACAGGCATCAGAGATATAGATTGGTAGATAGACAGTGACATTACACACCCTTGTTGCAGAAACTACCTGGAACCACTCACCTTCCTTTCTGCTCACACACACACCTTACTGCTTTCTTTATAAAGCTCCTCACTGCCTCCAGTAGCTTCCCTCCTACACCATATATTAGTAACATCTTTCTAGAAAGCATCTCTCTCTACTTATCATACACTTTCTCCATATTCATAAATGCCACATATAATTTGTTTTCCAAGAGTATTCCTAACACAGACTCTCTGAAGGAAGCACGTGATCCACACATTTTGAACCACTCCTGAAGCTGCATTGTTCCCCCATGGTCTGCTGCTCTGTGCATACAACCACCACCTTCCCATAAAACTTACCAAGTGTACTCAACAAACATACTTATGCAACTGGAACATTTACTTTCGTCCCCCTTGAACGTTGCACATAGAAAACCAACATGGGACCAGATTAACATAATAACTGATTATAGTTAGTAAAAATACTTTTACACATAAAGACACTAAACATCTTCACAGAGCTTGTCCTTATTCAGAACAAATGACTGACAGTGAACCTATAAAAAACTGGACAAGATTATGCTCTAGAACTATTTAGCAACCAATCAGAGACAAGATCTTCAGTGGACCAACCTCATTCCTCACACATTTGTATTTGCATCCACTTATCTCACATAAAACATGCTTTTCAACCAGACTTATACCTGAAGATGTTTTCATGATGGAAGAGTGAAATATCATCAACTTGTGAGACTTTCAGTATTGTAGAGGCATGACTAGTTACCAGAAAGATTCAGAGCCCATGCCCACTAGAACGACCAACCTCTCCATCCAAAAAACATTAAGCATAATGTCACATTGTTACCTTTGATGTGTTATGAAAAGGATGTTGCTGGTTTTAATATTATGATACTTTTTTGCATTTTCATTAATATGTATGAAAAAGAATTCAACCACTCTACATTCAGAAAATAAAAACTGAAAAGTATCAGTTTCCAAACTTTACATGAATCTACAACAACATGAAATTACATTTTATATCTCCTTCTGCATGAATATGAATATTTTAGAATATAGAATTAGAATACAGAATAAATATGAAATTTTGTCTAATACCTGATAAAAAACAAAAAAAAAAATTAAGTAAATCACAATAACCATTGTGCTGCCTCCCATGCAAACCAGGCTTGGATATTCTCAGAGAATAGGTTCAAGGTACAGCAAAAAACAATGTGGGCATGTCCTCCATGGGGCAGTGCCCCATTGATGCCCCAGCTTTACAGGCTACCTACAGAAACTCGTAAGAAGATACGGGATTAAGAAATAAATATTAACAAATAATAAGAATAATATTCACAATTAGGTAATTAAAGCAGAACTTAGGAATTGATAATACTGAAGTCTCCTTATGTATGTTGGGTTCTTGATTGTTTTACCTAGAATAGTCAAATCTAACCTGATCGATTTTGCCCAAGAAATAAATTGTCACTTGTAAATGTTTGTAAGAATGCTAAAGCATTACAGGAGTTTGGATTTCAGGTTAAGTAACAAATATTCTAATGGCTTTTCTGTACTATCCCATAAGTATTCAGTTTATTAGAGATTTAAAGTAGATAATGCCCATGGTTGTTAACTTTGTCACATGTGTTTTTTTTCAACAGGCATCAGCTGAATCAAGCAAGACCTGCCAAATTGAGTTAGAGGAAGCGAAGTTGCGTATTACTGAACTTGAGGAGGAGCTAAGGATGAAGGAAGAGATCATTTTGGAATTAGAGGATGGAAAGAGAGATCAGTAACTTTTTATTTACAAATATGGTAATAAATGATAGATTAGTAAAGATATAGCTTTTGTACTTACTGAAGACATGCATGAAGAAGGAATTAGATTTACTTATATGAAATGCAGTGTATATACACAGAGGAATGTTGATACCTTGAAATGTATAATAGAGAGAAGCTGTTTACCAAATACTGTAGTAAAAGCACTGAGAGAGTATGAACTTGAATAAAACAATGTGGGAAGAGAAACATTTGCTCTAGTAAGGAATACATGAGAAAATCAGAGCTGAAAGGACAGAATAAATGTAAAGATGAATATTCAGAAATTGGTATTTTCAGGGGAGATTTTTCTTTATATGGACCATCTAGTACTTTAAACATGACATATTGTAACCTAGAGCTAAAGCCTCAGAATGTAACTAACTATCCAGGGATGGCAACATCCTAATTGAGAAAAGCCATTAACCTAGCTTAACATACTGTGACCAATCTGTGCATTCCATGGATATGGTATCTAAGCAGCATTGCCATGAATTAGGAGTAAGCCTGAATGTCTACATCTGTGAATGTATGATGTTCAGTGATGTATAATGGAGGAAGATGCTGAAAATGAATGCAAATTAAAGTAAACCACAAGCTTTTGTTAGCGAAGGGGTATTAGAGAGTAAGATAAGTTTGCATGGTGAAAAACTGGAAATTGTGGATGGCTGGAATATTTAGAAATAAAGTGTGATAAAGATAGTAATAGGAAAGCTAAACTTGAAAGTAGTCATGCAAGGGAAAAAACTGTGGTACATTAAAAACTAGTGAATGGAAAAAAGATTTAAGTTTGGAGTGCATAAGGTGTGCTTACATGTAACTGAAACCAACATGTTTCTAGGTCAGGATTATCAAAAAGAAGGACAGTAGACATGGGTAATATCCATGGTATATAGTAACTGGAATTAGAAGGATTGATTGAATGAAGACATGAAAAGTTTATGTGATGTAAAGAAGTCATTAGAAAGATGTATTGATGAAAAACTGTAAAGATGATATGATTATGTAGTGTATGTTAGATGATATGATGTTCAAGATGATATAAATCATTATAGTAGAAGTTATAAGATGGAAAACTAGACTGCAAAAGAGATGGACAGCTGTAGTAAATGAATCAATTTGGATGTAGGATATTTCAGTTGAAAATGTTACAGACTGGAGACTGAACTGGAGGCATTTTGTGTATGAAAGTGGTTTGAATGGAGACTATAGTTTTACAAGTCAACATAGTGTACATAGCAAAAAAGTTAGTACTCTTATATGAGTAGGAGTACATGTTTTACATTAAAACACTGAGCATTGGTTTAGAAAGTAAGTAAGTTATGTTGCAGGGTCTGTATGTACCTGATCTACCTCATTAGATTAGAAAAGAAGTGATGATAGATAGGTAGAATTTTAGTATGCTCATGAATTCCTGAGATATTATTCCAAAATACAAGCCTAAATTTAGTAAAACCATGTTAGATTTATCAGTTGTAAGGATTCTTTGAGTTGGAGTTTTCTGTGTATTATTTTGTACTATAGTTTTAGATAGCACATATTTATTAACTCTAGTCATGAATTTTGTCTCTAGGATTTCACTCTGCAAATGAGGTATGGTGAACCTAGATGTTTCAGATTTTCTCCCATCAATCATCACTGATTGTCAGTAAGAACTATTTGTCAGAGATTTTATGAATGATTAGTAGTAGCCTTTGGTCTGGTGTGTAGAATTTGTAGATGTAGCAATGTGTTAATGTATTTTAGTTGGAAATATGATAGTTTTGTTTGATTGTTGTATAAGCAAATAAATTGTATAATGACTCATTTACTCTTATCTAATTGTAATATACAATAACAGTATGATATTTACGTTTGGTAATTACTTACATTTATCTAGCCAATCAAGACTGAATCAGTTGTTTTCTTCATCATCATATTTTCATACAGGTAGTTATTTATTTCTTTAATTTCATACATATTCTACATTTCCCATGCCAGTGAGGTAACACCAGGAATAGATGAAGAAATAACCTCATTCACTCACCTACACTCTCTAACATATTAAGGTCACATTGATTTAGTTCAGTTTGCAGAATAATTCCCAGTACGCATATTAATATTAAGTATCTTTTTTTATTTAGCCTCATCATACCTAATACAAATTGATAAAATTCTGAAATAAAATAACTTTCTAAGATTATTTCACTGGTAAAACAAGTACTTTGATTTCATTTATTGCTCATCAAGTTAAGGATGAAAAAACATAAAATTCAAAAGTACTTTATTTTGGTTATATTAGGTAGATGTGATAATAATCACTTCATAGGTATTTATAAACATAATTGTACATTTATCAAAAGCAGTGTACTTTATTTTTTGGATTTTGTTTAAAGTGTTAAAAGTTACTTTTTTGAAAATGCCATTTTTACATTATTCTGGCATGGTGATTTGTTTAAAAAAATATTACTATATCAAAAACTTTTCTGATATTTAGAGAGAGAGGTTGAAAGTATTCAGAAACATCAAGAAGAACAAGAAAATGTTTTGAAAGATGAACAGTGAGTAGAACAAATGGGAGCATCATTGTGGGTAGCAGATGAAGTGGTAATAGGTAAAGAGATGGGGCGAGTCTTTTGAAGGACTGTAGAATGTGTTAGATAAATGGATGTCAGATATTGGGTGCTTAGGACATGGAGGTATGCAAAGCAAGTGTCACAGCAAATGCCTGGGTGAAAAGGGATGTTGAAAGCCTTGCATAAGATGAAGTGTGACAGCAGCTGGAGTGAATGGAATTGCAGTTGAATTTCTCATGAAAGGATATGACAGTGGGTAGTACTTGGTAGGCAGCCAACGATCAGGGGTATTCATTACCATTACTACCCACCTGGGTATCAGGAGGGTTAGTGACATATGCAGAGTGAACCAGCACTGTAGTTGTTGTCAAGTTGCACTCCCCTACATGGGTAGCTGTCTTTTCTTTCTGCCTCACCCACACATGGACTACTGGCATTCTGTCCTTAAACAAACACTCTCTCTTTGTCACACATAACACTTGACAACACTTTACTCACACAGCTCATTCTTTGTCTCTAGATTTCCTGCAGTGAGCACTATGCATTGGCTCTTTTGGCAAATGGTAGGAGCAACAGATAGAAGTAGGTGACAACATTTAGGCAGGAACATCAGGTAGAAGTAGTAGATAGGAACATTAGGTAGGAGTTTCTGCAAACACTGCACCAGAGTTGCCTTCTGCCAGTGTCCTGTTAAGGGTGAGTCACTAAAGGCTAAGAATTGGTACTGGAGTTCACTAGTTATGGAGACTTGATTGCTGTGGCCTCCCCCTTGAGGGAGTTCCAGGAGGAAACAGACATCAGAGATCATTGATAGGCAAACCAGGATTTTCATTATGGCTCAAAGTAAGAATACTAGTACAGGATATGTGGAACAGGAGTTTTCTTTAAAATGTCTGAGAATACTTAGTGAAAGGAACAATTTGTATGTTACATATATTGATCAGCAGAAAGTGTATGATAAGAGTTTAAGATTCCTTGTGATGTATGGTGCTATAAATATGGTGTGGAAGGTAAGCTACTTGAAACAGAAATTTTTATGAGTAAGGTATGTGAGCAAGTATGTGGGAGGAGGGTGAGAGGTTCCAGATGAAGGTTTATCTCAGCAGTTTTTCTCTTTAGCAGCAAAGTGGGTGATGGATATGGCCAACATGTCAGAGGTGAGAGTACTCTCTTGGACAGTATGCCAGGCACCATAAGATGACATCTTTTCAAAAATTTTACATCTTCCCGATGGAGGCAGCAAGTGACCTGATGGTATACTATCACATACCTGAGAGATGGGCAAATGTATGGTGAGGGAATGCTTGTGCTTTTACCTTAGATGGACATTGTAAACCGCAAAAAGAGTACAAAATATGGGGCCCCAGGTCTTCATTACCTTCCATTTCCAGTGGGTTTAGAAATAATTGCACCTTGGAAAAGGACGATCTTCCCAAGTAATTGAATCGACAAAGGACAAGAGAGCAGCCTACTTTATAATTCAGTATCTTAGAATAGCAATCCAGAAGGAATGCAAGTAAACTCTCACCAACTTCTGCATTTTCACACTCAAATCTGCCACCGGTGCCATGTCATCAGCAAACTGACTCACTTCCCAGGCCCTCTCATCCCCTGCAGACTACATACACACCCCCTCTCTCAAAGATTTTCATATTTACCTACCTCACCACCCCATCCACAAACAAATTAAACAACCATGGTAACATCAGAGACCACTGCCACAAACCAACCTTCACTTGGAACTATTCATTCTCCTCTCCCTTCTCATACACATGCCTTACACCCACGATAAAAAAAATTAAAAATTCTCACAACTTTCCTTCCACACCGTATATTCTTAAGGTCTTTTACAAGATATCTCTATCAACCCTTACATATGCTTTTTTCAGATCCATAAATGCCACATACAAATCCATCCATTTCTCCAAGTACTTATCACACACTTCATTGCAAATATCTGATCCACACATCCTCTACAACGTCTGACACCACACTGTTCCTCCCTAATCTGATGCTCTTTACATATGAAAGCCTTCACCCTCTCAATCACTACCCTCCCATACAACTTACCAGGTACATTCAACAAGCTTATAACTCTGTAGTTTTAACACTCACCTTTATCCCCCTTACCTTTATACAATGGCTCTACACATACATTCTGCCAATCCTCAGGCACCTCACCATTATCCAAACACACTTTGAAAATCCTACCTAGCCAGTCAGCAACACATTTACCCCCTTTCTTATAAATTCAACAGCAGTACCATCCACTTCAGCCACCTTTTCTCATTTCATCCCTCATGAGGCTTTCATCACCTGTTCTCTCTTCACCAAACCACACTTTGTGACACTTTCATTTCATATACCACCCTAACCCTACATCTGCCAAACTATCTTCAAACACATTCAATAATCCTTCATAGTACTCGCTCCACCTCCTTCTCACTTTATCACTGCCTATAACCACTTCCCCTTTGGCCCCCTTCACTGATGTTTCTATTCGTTCTGCATCAAAATTGTTACACAGACTTTCATCTTTAACTTTAAAACACACTCTAAGAATTGTCAAAGTAGAAAATCTTTTCTTTTTTCATGGTTCACACCAGAATTTCAGCTTCATACAGAAAATCTCTGAATTGTGTCGGAAATATCCTGAAATTCCGTTTCAGGTTCAGAATTTTCAGTGAGCAATGCTGCATCTTTGGCTTTTTCTTCTTCCTGCTGCTTCAACCTTATTAGGCGTTTCTCTGCTGCAAGTCTCTTCTTTTCTTCCAATCTTTCTCGCTGCTCACTTGTTAGTGTCTGTAAACAATATACTGTAGACCAATATCATTCATGCATTAATGGCTATGTTAAGCAGAAACTAAATCTCACCCCCTGAACGACCATAAAAAATTATATCATGTTAACAACTGAATAATAAAGCCCAGATAAATTATTAATTTGAAAACTGATCACTGTATACAACAAAAACAGAATATTAACTCCATATGATAACTTTCACTGCACAAGAAAGATAATGCAGTTCTACAATTAGAGCTAAAAATCAAATATAATATCTTAACCCTGTTCAGTCCATAAGTGATTTTTTTGGCCTTTCAGTTCACACAAAAAATGAAAAAATAATAATTTTCATTATTATCACCATCATCAGTTACACAAAATGGTGCTACCAGCCTCTGCCTACATGAAGCTATGTCATGAGTGAAAAGTCAGCTTTGGTGAGCTATATCACTGGAAGCAAAGGCCCATCAAAGAACATCTCACTCCAAAAGGAGTCCATCATTTCCCTGCTACTGGAAGTAGTACTGCCTTGGGCTGCAGGAGCCTCTGTAAAGGAGATCCTGGGTAACACCAGGAATCTTCCTTGAAAAAGGGTCTTGGGGTAATTACAGAACAATAGAATTAATAAATCACATTATCCCTGGAAAGAAAAATGCCCACGTATCCATTTTATTTATAAGAAGGCAACTACGAGGGGTAACAGTGCGGAGGCTGAACATTCTCTCCTGTATTAGGAGCCAATCAATGATTAATATCTTCAAAGGCTGTCATCTGTTCTTGATGCTACCTCACTCCTGTGGGAAATAGTGAACATGCATGAAAACATAGTTACACAAATCAGTACACTTTAGTTACACAGAGTATAAATGTGATAATACCTTGCTAGATTGGCTTGGACTTTGTGTGATCATTTCTGGCAAAGGAGTGTGCTGGGATGCAGGGAAGCCACTATTACCCAGCAACTCATCAAAAATATCAACTGAAGGTGGTTCTATGTTCTCTTCCTCATCTATACCTCGTCTTACATTGTCCTCCCCTGAGCCATTTACTTCATTTTCAGTGAACATGTCTAATCTAAAACGTTTTATAAGAACCTGAAATGAAGTAGAAAATTAATCATGCATGTATAAAAAGAGCAGGCTTATAATCACATCCAATAATGCACAAAATACCAGCAAATGAACATTTCAACAATTTCAAATGTAGAACATATAAGCAAACAGATCATGTAATAATATAGCAAATTCTCCTCAGTGTAAAAGGTCAGCTATGAGCTTGTGACATGCAGGATTCTGAGCTAGAATCCACACAACCTTAAAATAAGCAATTTGATAGAGCCACTGAAGCCATATTGACATAAATGAGATACACAGGCATGAACAGAAAAGGCCAGTTGTGCTAAACAAATTCAAAAGTAATAGCTAAATATTATGAAGGGTAGTATGACAAAAAATACACAAATATTGTAATCACCAGCTAAAACTACTATGCTCAAATGCCTTATTCATAAGGTCATACTTCCACATTCCTCAGACCCAGATATATACACCATCTTTCTTGAACCCCTGAAGGTCATCACAAGAAGAGCTAAGTTCTTTGAGGGAAAGTGGGCTGGGTGCATTAGGCAAGTGAGAATTCTAGCTCAAAAACACACTTTTAACAAGCTCAAAGCTATTTTTTCAAGTAATCTTTTTTTTTTTTTTTTTTTTTTTTTTTTTTTTTTTTTTTTTTTTAAGGCTCCAGTCATATAGTTATATACACCACATTCAACTAAATGGGAGAACGTTCTCCTTTTGCAGTCATTGTAATTTCCTTCATTGATCTCCAAATCTGTTTTCAATATAACAAGGATCTTTAATTTTCCTTCACCAGAAATTAGTATTAAAAACAAAAATGAAGTTACCCAAGAAATAATGCATTCCCCCCAGAGTTTGTTTGTTCCCAACAACAATAAGGCTAGGGGAAGTGGTAACAGGCAAAGAAGAGGTAAAGCGGAGATGGAGCAAGATTTTTTTGAAGGACTGTTTGGTGTATCAACTGACAGGGACAGACATGGGATGTTTGGGGCATGGAGGTATGAAGAGCAAGAATCATGGTGAATGGTTTGATGAAAAAAAAAAAATGCTGGAATAAGTATTCCTTCACACAAGACTCTTGTATTCTATAAGCTTAAATTTTCCCCCCAAACCAGAACTTTCTGTGTACCTCTTTTTCTTTAAAAAGCTGAGATGGAATGGGCAGCTGAGTCCATTATCAAGGCCATCCCATTAGGGTGGGGGAGGGGGGCAAAAGTTCTGGGAGAGATGAAGAATGTGTGGAGAGAGAGAACATTATCTCGGAGAGCAAATAAGGGTATGTTTGAAGTAATAGTAATTCCAACAGTATCATATGGTTGCGAGGCATGGGCTATAGACAGGGCTGTACTGAGGAGGGTGGATGTGTTGTTTGGAAATGAAATGTTTAAGGAAAATATGTGGTGTGAGATGGTTTGGTCGAGTAAGAACTGTAAGGGTAAAAGAGATGTGTGGTAATAAAAAGAGTGAAGTCAAGAGAGCAGAAGAGGCTGTGTTGAAATGGTTTGGACAAATAGAACTAATGAGTGAGGAAAGTTTGACAAAGAGGATGTATGTGTCAGAGGTGGATGGAACAAGAAGCAGAAGACCAAATTGGAGATGGAAGGATGGAGTGAAAGGGATTTTGAGCGGTTGGGGCCTGAACATGCAGGAGGGTGAAAGGTGTGCCCGGAATAG
>JAYMFT010240647.1:0-11056 GCA_038088735.1 Panulirus argus | reverse complement strand
ATATATATCTTTTCGAGGGACTGTGTCGTTTTATGTACAGTGAACTATGCTAATGATGTATTCATTCGCTTTTAGTGACAGGAATTTTGAAAGATTGTTCGGGTGTCATCGCAAGAACAAACGTCGTCAGGCAATATAATGTTAGCCAAATATTAATACCGTATTCCAGTTATTGAAAACCACATTGTAACGGTATTGATAAATAAATCTGATTAAGATTAACAGTAATAATACTGTGTGTGCTGTATATAAACGGGCGATGCAAGGAATGTGATACAATTTTTTGGTTTTCAGAATAATTAATTACCTGTCTATACTAACGGAAAGTTAACAGGTGTTTGTATTTTGCTGCACCTGAAAAATAAATAATACAGTGCTTTGCTTCAGGTTATTTTGGAAATAATTGTGTTCTTGCTCCATGCCATCAGATCGAAGCGTAACTCCGTCATATCTCATGAGATTTCAGCTTATGTTATGCTGGTCACGCTTGGCGCTTGCACGCGATCACGTGTTAATATATATATAACGTTGTCACGTGTGTGTGATTCCTGCTTTGAGTTTGATTATAGTTATCCTCCGACTCTTAAGGTTTTTTATGTTGTATGTTAACTCTCGACTTAGTTGATTTTTACCCCATTTTTATCCGCATTTATCTTTCTCTTGAGTCCTTTTTGAATTTCAATTTAGGTTTGACTTCTGTGAGGACTCATCTGTGATTAGAGCCTTCACCATATAAAGTATATATGATATGTTCTGTATGAAGATTTTTGCTCTCTTTGTCACCGAGAAATTTTACCACCGTGTCGTTTGTAAAGAGATGAAGACGATGTTTGGCGAACGCCAGTTATACATTTGTTCTATGATTTTAGTGTAAACTAAAGATTACCCTCACCTCATGTTTTGCGAAATATTATTATTTTTTAGTTGGATCTTGTAAAATATTTGGGTATAAAGAAGGCGTAGCTATGCAAATACCGTATTGTGTTATCCATGTATATGCTCCCGAATATAGCTAAAACAAAGGAAAATGTGGAAAATGTATCACTTAATTTCATTCAGTTCACTTATTGTTGTAAATGGTCGATTAATATTATTATTATTATTATAATTAGTAGTAGTAGTACTAGTAGTATTGTACCAAAAGCTGGTCCAGTCCACACGAACTAAACAACAAACACTTTAATCAACAAATGTACATGGGAGTTTGTAAGTATAAAAAAAAAGTATACTAAAAGTGAAACATTGAGGCTGAGTAAATGTGGTCTTGCAGCGCACACAGTTCATCCATCCACACTCCCAGTTATGAGCTGGGGATGTGGTGTTTCAGGTCAGCATTGCTGTGCGAGGCTGGTGACTCCTGGAAGTATGAATCCCAAAAGTGTGCCTTGAGTTCTCGTCCAGGGGACAGCTGAGTTCTACTGTAGACAGTTGTACCACATCGTAAGGGACAGTCTGTTTTGAATATTTCCTTGCCTCACTATCATGGGAAGCTGCTTCGTCAAGCCATTAACAGAGGAGATAAGTAAAAGTTTCCATCCGTTGCGAGTGAAAATATACTCGGTATCGAGCGCTGTTGTTAACGATAAGTACTAAGCTCCCTGTTCGTACTGACATCACCTAAACTTTGCTGCTGGAGTTATTTGTAAATGATGACTCTTAGAAGCGTATTTTCGCCCTGATTATGTAGAGACCATTGTGGAAGGTTCGATTCTTTATAGGCAGGATCGTTCGCCTCTGTTGTGGCAGTGTAGCTACACATTCTTTCTCAACCATTACAGTCTTTATGAAAGTTTTTTTTAAGTTTTACTTACACGTTTTTCACTGTAGAAACTAAAATGTGATAGTCTACGCACTGGGAGAAAAAAAAATAGTTTACTGAGGAGATTTAATGCAAGAATTATGGATGTGATAGTCTACGTACTGGGGAAAAAAAATGTTTACTGAGGAGATTTAGTGGAAAAGTTATAGATATTTGTAAAAGAAATGTTGGCATAGGATTGCCTGCGTTGATGTCCTCCAGTATCATTTAATTTAGGACGTTGCAAAAACGTTGTATATATTTTCATCAGAGAGAGAACTAACGGATGTGAGGAACGTGTCCGATCTTACACATTGTACAAATTCGATGTCAGTTGATGTTATGATGTTAAAATACAGTTTTCAATCCTGTGCAGTCTACTGTGTGTCTTGCTTCTTGTTTATATAAAGTTTTCTTTGAGAAAAAAAGATTTGGATATATAAGTCAGTATTTGTGGCTTGCTATGTATGAACTGCTGTGTATACAGTGAATTTACGTCAGTTATTTGGGTGTGGCTTGTGTTATTTGATATGGCTGGGCATATGAATTGGTACTGAATGTATGTTATTATATATGGATTTATATAGATTATATTATGGTAGGATTAATCTTGATATTGTTGGCTTTATATTGGGTACGTATGTAGTTCCATGTGACAGGATTTTGTAATCGTATTAATTCTGCCTTGTAAGCGTATGATTACTTGATTCAAATATTACCCTGTAGTACATAAGACGGATACACACATTTTAGAGAGACGGACTAAACATCCAGAGGCCATCACGTAAAAGTAAATAAGAAGCTTTTAGAGAGGATTTAAAGACGTACAAATACAGTATAATAATAGTGGATGAATGAAAAGAGTGAATGAGTAACTAGTAAATGCTGACGGCACGGTCTGAAGTTATCAAAATAGATACAGTTCAATCAGGTAATTACTCACATACACACATTCAATTCCTTGAGGGTAATTTCGCTTTTCACAAATGGAGGTATTGTATATATATATATATATATATATATATATATATATATCACGTCACTAGAGGTCATTGCATGCCAAGATTCGCATTTTCTTTGTATGGGGCCATCGTACTTGGGGTACTGCTTTGGCTCAGCCAATCGCAGCCGCGTTATGGTTTTCAGTTGCCAGATGCTCTACCCGCCAGAAAAAAAAGAAAAAAGACTCGCCACCATCAGGAGAGTCGAGCCCGTGAGAGGTTTTAGAGACAGCTGTTAAGTTCTAAGTTTATAGTAAAAAGAAAATTAATATTAGAATAATAGAGGAGGAAGTTTGGGGTGTTTAAGGCGTGAGTGGAGTGGTGTTGGTATAGGTTGTTGGCAGCTGGAACCTGTTCCAACGCCGCTTGTCCCGAGGGGGCTCCCAGCCCTGGCCATTGTGATGCCAGCCCGTACCAAACACTTGTCTGACGGATTTGGAGTGCGTCGCGCTGAGGGAAAAGCGCGCTAAGGAGATCCTCTTCTTTGAACGCTAAAAAAATTTGTGAATATGGTCTGTACGGGAGTGCTTTCAACTACGAGTTGGGCTCAGGTAAACTGAAGCCTCGCACGACCAAACTCACAAGCCTTGAATGATTTGCGTGGCACTTCGGAACAAGGCGTTTTTTGATTTTAAGTTCGTGCCAGATAACGTAAGACTCTGAGGGTGGTGAATGGGCCCGTCAGTGACGATTACAGTCTGCTGATGTTTGTTCAGCCATCCAGGTGAGCTGGAAGGTCAAGGGCAACAGCAGTAGTGTCCGGAAGAACAGAGGATCGAGAAGATGCAGTTGGATCAGATCCTGAGCGCCGCCGTGGCTGCCGTGAACGTGGAGGAGATGCAGGACCTTCCTTCCCCAGGTCTGCCGCAGGCTTCCCCAACCCCGCCAGCGTCCGCGCAGAACCAGCGTTACCTCCCGGCTGTCTCCGAGCCTCAGACTGTGCTTGGGGATGTTGGTTATAGGCAGATGGGCGAGCCCCAAGAAAAGACGATGATCCCGCAGTCTGACGGCGATGCGACGGCGGAGGGCATGCCGGATATTTCGTTCTTCACCCTAGACGAGGACAACCTCGTCATCACGTCACAACAAGCGCTGGAGATGTTCGAGACTCCTGCCGCAGGGGCAGAGGACGGGGGCGGCGCCACCTACCAGGTGCTGACGGGTTGCGACAGCCGCTCGGAGATCAACACCCCACCGATGATGATGATGTCGGAGGCCGTGGTAGCGTGCAGGGAGGAGGGTAAGGCAGAGGAAGTGCCCATTCCCGGGGAGGTGCCCTTGGCCTCTGCCGAAGTAGAGGTGTACACGACCGGCGATACACCCCAGTACACGACAAGCGATACACCCCAGTACACGACAAGCGATACACCCCAGTACACGACCGGCGACATACCCCATTACACGAACGGTGACACCCTCCAGTATACTCCCCTCACGCCCGCCACAGCCCCGCCTACCGTGCCAGTGGCCAGCGGTTCGCTGGAGGACCTCTCCGGAGGGGCGCTGCAGGATGTGCCTGGCACCACGCTGGACGCCACGCTGGACGCCAACGGCCGCTTCGTGGTGCAGGTGGTGGCCCCGGGCATCAACATGACCATCCCCAACCACTTCATGGGCGGCAGGACGGCGTCTTTGCCGACGACGCAGCAGCTGTTCAGAGCCCAGAGTGACGTGAGCCACAGCCTGCCTCAGCACCCCAGTGCCGCCCACACCCATCAGCGCCAAGACGACGCAGGACTAGAGACCAGGACCGTGCCTGACCGGCCCTGCGGTGGCGAGGAGCCCACCAGCAGCAGGTCGGACGTGCTGACAGCTCTGAGGGAGACCATCATTCGTTCCCGGGCCAAGAAGAGGGCCCGTGAGGAGGAGGGCAACGATCGTGGCCACCACGGTGCCCTACCCGCCAAGCGACGCCTGACGCTACAGGAGAAGGACGACTCCATCAGCCAAGACCTGTTGAGGACCTTGATGTACCAAGGGGGTGAGCCTAGTGCCGTGAGCCACGACCTGCTGAAGACCTTGGCGTACCAGGGGGGTGAGTCTAGTGCCGTCAGCCACGAACTGCCGGAGACCTTAGTGTACCAAGGGGATGAGCCTTCTGCCATCGGCCAGGACCTCCTGAGGACCTTGGTGCACCAGGTGGGGGAGCCTAGTCCCATCAACCAGGGCATGCCGGAGACAATGGTCTACCAGGGGCGTGAGCCTATTCTCGTCAACCAGGACCTGCCGGAGACGATGGTCTACCAGAGGCGTGAGCCTATTCTCGTCAACCAGGACCTGCAGGAGACGATGGTGTACAGGGGACGGGAGCCTACTGCCTTACCACCGGGTCCTCGCCCACCAGTGCGCCTCATCTCGGGCAGGAGCGGTACTTCCGCAGGCAGCACGCCCCAGCTGCGTCCCGAGCAGCTGCCCTCAGCGATGTACCACCTCGACAGCAACCCCGGCTCGACGCCCTTGGGCACGAGGCAGATGTCAGAACCGCCGGCGGCCCTGCAGGGGCATCACAAATCGCCGCCCATGGTGACAATAAGACCCGAAGAGCTGCAGGAGGCGCTGCAACAGCGCAGCAACAACCCCAGGTCCTCACCCTTGATAGTGATGCGGCCTGGGGACCTGCCTGGTGGGGGCGCTGCTGGGGACGAGCCCGAAGCCCTTCACGTGCAGCTGGTTTACCTGGTCTACCCTCTGGAAGGTACTGCCGTTCTCCCTTTGCTTCCGTAGACGACAGGTGACAAATACACAACAGAAGGGCCTTTGGGCTTTATAAGTAGATTCCGTAGATGAACGGCTGGAGTTGAGTCGTATTTGATAGGGTAATTGATGTGATTGATGATAGATAAGAGGTCCGACCACCCCAGATAATCTGAGGTTCGTCATTGTTGCTTGAGTATCGCAGTTTCCCGCGTTAGCGCCAGGAGCATACTAAGAAAAGCCGCATTCGCTCACATCCGTTCTCTAACTCATGTGCAAGGCACCGAATCCACAGCTCCCTATCCACTACCAGGTCTCCATGGTTTCCCCATGCCGATTCACATACCCTGATTCAGTCCACGGCCAGCATGTCGACCCCTGTATATCGCATCGTTCCAGTTCGCTCTATCCCGTGCATGACTTACACCCTCCTGCATGTTCTTGTTCCGATCACTCAAATTTTCTTTTATACCGTTCTTCGAGATCCAATTTGATCTAACCATTCTCCTTGTTCTTTCTATTGTGATCTTTTGCAATGTGTGTGTGTGTGTGTGTGTGTGTGTGTTTTACTGGATTCCACCGGCATTTGGTTACACCGCGAGTTGAGTCACATTCGACGAGATTGCATCATCATTATCTCCTAAAGCTTCAAGGCTGTCCTTCAGTCAGTAGCAGGGAAAGGGTGGACTTCTTTAGGGTGAGAAGTTCCTCGACAGGATTGTTTAATGTTAGCTCAGGCGATGAGGAAAGCTGAATGCCCAATCCAAGACCATCTCAATTACGCTACGAATAGGCCACCTTCTCCACTCTGCAGTTAGTAGTTCTCTGGCAACTGTGAAGATAAGTCAGGGTAGGTGTTGTTGCTGCTATTTGTGATATATTTCCCTGAAAGGTTTAGCGTCATCGAATGCGAAAAGGATCAATCTGTGCTGAAAAACTCTTGCTCTAGCCGGGTTCGAGGATTCGTTTCCTCTTCCATTCATCGAGTATCGTCACCTATATGGCCAAAGGGAGAATGCGTATATTTAGTATTCACTACGATAAGTGGATGTGCCCGCCTGACTGACGTCACAAGTCAGACGTGACGCTATTGGGCGTTTATATCGCAGTTGCCACGCTCAACTTTCTCGATATTCTTCAGCCACATTATGTGTGATACCTTGAATAACAACAGCATTTAAATACTTATTAAGCCTTTCCGATGTTTTAACGTAATTTTGTCCTGTTACAAACGTTGACTGTGTTTATACAGACATGCATCATATGAGGTTAATTAGCAACTCAGACGTCCTTCGCGTCTCAACAAGGAAAACACGAAAGAATATTACATATCGCTCCCATGTGCTAGTTGCAGTAGTTCACTTAATTTCTGTTGTTGTGAAGCAGACGCAGAGAAAAAATTTAATTTAATAAATAGTTTGAAGACCTGCTGGAAATGTTTGTGTATGTGTGTGTGCATGTGTGCCGTGCAAGTATACAAAGATGCTGATAAGGCCCTTATGAGTGCAGTGGACCCGAACATGGTCATTGTCTCTTGGGTAGGTGAGTTTACAACACATTCCGTGTCCAGCACAGATTTTTGGATCAATTTCAAGTCTTCTGTAATGATCGATGGAAAGGAGTTGTTTGTCATGTATTACCCTATGTAAACGAATAGTGTAATTTTGATGCTGAAGACTGGTCTTGTGCCAGTATTGTGGGAACATAACTTGTCTCTGTTAGTAAATTTTCATATTGAACCAAGTATCAAGGATTGTTGTTTACATCATCATAATTTACTTATATTCAATGGTAATTTTCCAACGAAAACTGCATTTTACTTTTGTAGACAACAGTTAAACAGTGAACTTCTCTGCTTTTGAAGATAAGGAAAAATGAAGTCGCTTATCCTCGAATTTGTATTACTTTACATGCCGTCCCACATATAACCGTGTTAGAGTGTTTAGGTCAGATAATTTTAGTCTCTTGTCTGTTTCCAGATAGGTTAACAGGCTAAGGTACCTCTAGTTGAGTTCAAGATTTCCAGATAGGTTAACAGGCTAAGGTACCTCTAGTTGAGTTCTAAGATTAACCAGATAATCGTGGTTGATTGTGGGAAGGAAGCTTTTAGGATCTGTCAGCTGCCAAGTAAAACGCAGTCGGCAACATAATGCTACGCTACAGTTGCCATTACTGACATTCATATTTACCACCCGAGGTTAATAATCTGTATATCCTTATCCATTTTATACAGTCATTATTACATATACGATGTACTTCCTCTTACGTATTTCCTTTTTATAATCTTGCATGTTACCGTGTGGTTCTGCATACTCGGCAAGCATGAATGTCTTACAACTGGCGATTAATCTGGCATGTGTAATCTTAGATGGCATTAGATAAGGGACGAGCCATGTCGTAGTTAGGAGTCGAAGGTATTAACTAGGTTGACGTCCCTTGTAGGAGTAGTGAGAGGAGAGCTTCCATAAGGCCTTAGCAGATGAAACAGTAAACTACATCAGTTTCCGAAGGTAATGGTACAAAAGTGTTAGTTATTTATTGAATCAAAATGGGTAGGGACGTAAGTGGTGATTGCCTAAAGCTAGTACAGTTAATTGAAGTATATAAAAGTGATAGAAGTACTTCAGTGATATATTAGACTAACATACTAAAGCACGGTGGTATGATTTGGATTCGGCCTCATAAATTTGACTACTGGGAGATGTAAGTTTATTATGATGGTATTGTGATATATTGTTAAGTGCTAAATATGAAGCAAGTGGGCATTTTTTTTTTATACATGTCATTACTTTTTTGTTGATATTTACCATAATCAGTGACCTTAATACCCCGCATCTAGTAATCGTTATCAATGCACCTTTGCTACTCACCTTTCAGCTCCTGGAGAATCTGTTGAAGTGAAATGGGAACGTATATTTCATTTACCCAGAACAGAAACTATAGTGGTAGTTGAAGCCTCCTAATCTTGCGGGAGTTAGCTGATATTACATCTTATCTGAGAGCATTAGAGGCTGTTCTGCTGTGTCAAAATGGAGTTGCGTTTCACTTTGTTAATCAAACAATCGTCAGTTTGGATGTAAATGGTTCATTTTCCCACCAAAGTGCATATGAAAAGAACTGGATAACGGTGTGATTTAGGAATAAATTTATATAGTACACCATGTTTCTTGAGACATGATTTTTTTTTTTCCATGTTGAGTTTACTAAAAAAAATACGAATAGAGTTTTACATTACAAACATTATCTAGATTAAAGTTTCTGTTCATGACTGATTTGTAAAAGTTATGGAATTTTGAAAGGTAAATATGATTTGATTTTGCAGGGAATCAGAGCCGAAGAATGCCTTCTGAAGTCTCCTACAGATTACCCTTTTATGACGTAAGTTATGACTTAACTTTGTTCTGTTCTTGGTATGAATGCAATAGTTTGTGAATGTTAATGTTGACTAACATTGGCGTGATTATAGTGCCAACATTTAATTAGTGTAAGCATTGACCTGAATTTTTAACGTATGATAGTCAAAGGCCATAAGGAATGATGAACTGTCGTTTTGTGAGTTGTATTGCTTGCTGTTATTTAAAAGCAGAGCGTTTATTGGAGAATTTTCATTTTCATTTGCAAAATTTTATCTGTTTTTACTGGTGAGGGATATGAGTATCAGGGAAAATGTTGGGTTAATTAGAAGACAGTCATACACACGTGAATCGCTTTTCAAAAATAATCAGAAGCTACGGAAATTGCCTATCCTTCCTTGCAGCCGAGATTTATCATATTTTTATGTTATCTAGAAAATATGTTAATGGTATTGTTGTCATATGGATGACGTTGTGGGGTTTAGTTGTGTCATTTGATACGTAAACGAAGCCCAACAAGGGTTTGCAAATTGCATCCAAAGTCACATTATTCACAAGAAAACAAGATTCCCACACAATCCCTCCTCATCATGCTTGGCCCTCATTTCAGGGCAGTAGCACCTTCACACATCCCCCATTCCCAATAAATGTAACGCAAATGAAACACACACATTGAAATAACCCAACACGTACGCTTCCAACTCAGTCGTAAACTCAACCCTACCAGACATATACCCATCAGGAGCCACGTCCCTCAAATATACATATGTCACACGTTCCTGTCTGTTCTGTGGACATTAGCCATCCTTACAAAAACTGTTTGTTTATACCAAGACCATCCTTGACCACAGTGCAACTACCACAACAAAGACACCAAACACTTACCAGTACTCAGTTGCCTTGCCCTTCCCCTACGTAGACTCACGCTTCATTACAGTTTCACAGGTTGGGTGAGGGGGGCGAAGGATCTGGGAGCACTGATGTATGTGTGTAAAGAGAGATCATCTGGGAGTGTAAAAATAGTTGTTTGAAGGTATAGTGGTCCCAAAAGCATTATATAGACGAGTGGCATGGGCTTTAGATAAGGCTGTGCGAAGGAGGGTGGATATGTGGAGCAATGCGAATGGGGAGACCAAATTGGAGATGGAAGAATGGAGTGAAAAAGACTTTGAGCAATTAGGGCCTAAACATGTAGGAGGGTGAACGGCATGCATGGGATAGAGTGAATTGGAACAATGTGGTATACAGGGGTCGATGTGCTGTCATTGGACTGAACCAGGGCATATGAACCATATGGGGTAAACCATAAGAAGGTCTGTGGGGTTCGGTTGTGGAAAGGACACTTTGTTTCAGTGCATTAAACATGAAAGCTAGAGAATGGATGTGAGTGGATTCGGCTTTCTCATTTGTTCCTGGCATTACTTTGCTAACACAGGAAACCGCGATCAAGTGTACACACATATATACATACATGCCCATATATGCATGATACATACATTTACATACCAACATATACATATATACATACATACACATACACATGCATGTACATATATACTCATGAACATATTCATACTTGCTCACCTCCATCCATTCCTGACGCCACCCCACCCCACAAGAAATAGCAGCGCCACCCCCTGCATCAGTGAGGTAGTGCCAGGAAACACGAAAAAGGCAACATTCACTCGCACTCAGTCTCTAGCTGTCATGTGTAATGCACCGAAACCACAGCTCCCTCTCCATATCCAGGCCCCACAGACCTTTCCATGGTTTACCCTAGATGTTTTACGTGCCCTGGTTTAGTCCATTGATAGCACGTCAACCCTAGTATACCACATCGTTCCATTTCACTCTATTCCATACACACCTTTCACCCTCCTGGATGTTCAGGCTCCGACCGCTCAAAATCCCTTTCACCCCATCCTTCCATCTCCAATTTGGTCTCCCGCTTCTTGTTTCCTCCACCTCTGACATATATATCCTCTTTGTCAACCTTTCCTCACTCATTTGTTCCATATGTCCAAACCATTTCAGCACACCTTGTTCTGCTCTCTCAACCACACTCTTTTTTGTTACCTCACATCTCACGTACCCTTACATTACTTACTCATTCAAACCACCTCACACCACATTTTGTCCTTAAACATTTAATTTCCAACACATCCACCCTCCTCCGTACAACTCTATCTATAGCCCATGCCTCACAACCA
>JAYMFT010240646.1:0-24786 GCA_038088735.1 Panulirus argus | reverse complement strand
CTCTCTTATATATATATATATATATATATATATATATATATATATATATATATATATATATAATGATTGCTTTGCCCTGCCTTATGCTCGGAAACTTCTGATATATAAAATGCTGGAATACATCAAAAGCTTTCATAAGCCTAATTCTTTTCTCTTTTTTCTCTCTTTTATATTTAGACTGACATTAATTGCTGGGAGACAAATTACTTTGTAATCCCGCAGGTGAGTGAGGTAGGCGCCCAGACTGTGTGGAACAGGTGAATCAGGTGTGAGGAGTGTGGGAGTGATATTATCTTGTGGTTGCTGGCGCTCCGCTCCGGTGGTGTGCGTGTATGTGTATGTATGTCGGTGTCGCGTGGCCACAGGAACAACATAGTGTTCCAAGGGAAGAGGGGGGAGGGGAGGGGAGGGGAGGAGTGGCTGCATCGCGTGACGTCACCAGCCATGGAAGCCCCTGGGTATGACGTCAGTAGGCGTGGCATTCTCCTGGCGTCACGTCGGCAGCTTATAGCATCTTCGTGTTGAGCCGGATGGCGCGGTGGTGCGAAGTCAGCGGCCACAGCAGCCTCCTGGTGAGCCAGATGGCTAGGTGGCACGTAGCATGTGGGCCTCGTGTCCTTGGCTAACATTCTCATATGGAGATATGTCTCTCTTGGGTCATATGCGTAACTTTATGTTCCTTTCGCGTACGACAGGCCGCCCCCGGCCCCCCCCGGATGAAGCGAAGATATGTGCCTCTGGTGTGATGCACGTATAGCCCTACGTTCCTCTTAGCCATGACTACCGAGGAGAGACGTAGCACGTAATGTCTCCCGTGTTGTTCTGAGGGGGACGTGTATGTATGTCTCCTGTTGGTAGGAGAGACTCTGGCGTTAAATGTGTTGCCCCAGGGCGCCTTTGGAGGGATTGAACCTCCCTTGTAATATGAAGGATGAATGTCTGTGGGTTCAAAATGAAAGCCTGTGGGTTCAGATTGAACGCCTGTGGGTTCGAAATAAAGGTTTAGTGGGTTTAAAAGGAAATCCTGTTGGTTCAAAATGAAGTCTCGTGGGTTCAAAATGAAAGCCTGTGGGTTCAAAATGAAAGCCTGTGGGTTCAAAATAAAGACCTGTGGGTTCAAAATGAAAGCCTGTCGGTTCAAAATAAAAGCCTATGAGCTTAGAACACTACGCACAGTAGGTTCTATCATCACTATTTTTTCTCTCAGTTACCAATCTTGGACAGATCTACCTCAACGTTCAAGTTTTGCTCAGATCAGCAAGTTGGACACATTTTTCTCCACAACAGCTAATTCCAGACACCATCAGGGACTAATTACGAAACTGGGAATACCCCTCAAGAGTTCTCAAGATATGTTGATATGTACTTCATTTCATAACTGAAGTCTTGAAAAATCTAGAAAGAGAATACCTGGCTGTGTGTTCACAGTCTAATTAACTGGGATGCTTGCCTCTTGCTTACCTGCCTGTACAGATCTACCACTTCTCTGGTAGTGTCGTCCTAGACATGAAGGTAACAGTCAGGCTACCTGGTAGAAGTCTGAGACTGGTAGAGCTATCCCAGGAGCGAAGCTAACACCCAAGCTACCTGGTAGAGCTCTGAGACTGGTAGAATTATCCCGGGCGTAAAGCTAACAGTCAGGTTACCCAGGAGATTCTGAGACTGGTAGAATTATCCCAGGTGTGAACTAAACAGCCAGGCTACCTGGTAGAGCTCTGAGACTGGCAGAGCTATCCCAAGAGTGAAGCTAACACTCAAGCCACCTGGGAGAACTCTGAGACTGGTAGAGTTAACCCAGGCGTAAAGCTAACAGTCAGACTACCTGGTAGAACTCTTGAGACTGGTAGATTTATCCCAGGCGTGAACTAAACAGCCAGGCTACCTGGTAGAGCTCTGAGACTTTTAGAGCTATCCCCAGCATAAAGCTAACCCCCAAGCTACCTAGGGAGAGAAGAGCTAGCTTTAAGACTTAACAGCTATATCCCTGGCGTCAAGCTAACGAAACATTTACCGTTATCCTTGTCCAGCAATGGAAAGAATGCAAACACAGCATGTATAGTGAAAAAAAAAAGATAACTCAACTTTAATTATGAATAATGTAATATCCTGACTAACTCTTGCAACAAAGAATGCGAATCAGAATTGTGAATTAGCCTGGAGGGAGAGCGAGCGGGCGCCCGCGTGAGGGCGCGCACGCACGCACGCAGGGCCAAACACGTGAACATAACTTAATCTTCTGTTTTCAGGAATCCACTGTTACGCATGTCATTTTTTTCCCCCCCGTCTCGATTATTCTCGTGAATTTCGTTAAAACGCTTCAAAATCCTCCTCTCTCTCTGTCTCTCTCTCTCTCTCTCCCTCTCCCTCCCTCCTCTTACTACTACTGCGGCCACAGGAGTGGTGGGGGGCGCCGGGGGCGCGCGCGCGCCCAGCTAGGCGTCCCCCCCCCCCTACAGGAGGATGAGTTATTTACCCCGCGTGCTAATCGCTTATAAAGAATGCAAATGATATTACCACTGTACCTGTCTATGGCCATGTTGCCCATGGAAGACTGTGGGTATGAGGTACTGTGTGTGTGTGTGTGTGTGTGTGTGTGTGTGTGTGTGTGTGTGCGTGTGTGGGTCCGTCCTCTCCCTCTCTCTCTATCTCTCTCTCTCTCCTGCCATTTACGCTCCCTCCAGCAGCGAGGTAATGGTTTCCCCTCCCCCCTCTGCACCCCCAACCCCTTCCCCCATATACCTGTATGTACACATTCCAACTGGGAGTCACCTGTGTGTAAAATCGGCTTGAATTGCCAAATTGAATGATGAAAATATACAAAAATGATATGAAGTGTTTAATTATGCATCAGGATTCAAAGGCATTTTATTATTATTTTGACGGACGGGAAATTACAGGCACAGAGCGAGCGCTTACTATACTATGTCCAGGACGGAGATTTTTTCTCAATTTTGCTGTTGATTTCACCGTTTGTTTCTCCTGTCTCTCTCTCCACCCCTGTCTGTGTGTCTGTCTAGCTCGTCTGTCTGTTTAACTCCGTCTACCTAACTGATGGTCTAAATGTCCCCCCTCTTTTAAATGTCTACCGTCTGCTTGTCTGGTTATTTAAGTCCATGACTGACAGTCTAAATGTCCCCTTAAATGTCTACTGTCTGCTTTTCTGTCTATTTAAGTCCATGACTGACGGTTTAAATGTCCCCTTAAATGTCTGCTGTCTGCTTGTCTGTCTATTTAAGTCCATAACTGACGGTCTAAATGTCCCCTTAAATGTCTTTAGTCTGCCTGTCTGTCTAATCTAAGTCTGTCTCTCTGACTGTCCAGTGTTGGGAAATGAAGCAACGAGGTTCTTCAGCTGTGGAGTGACTGCTTAACTGGTAGTCTAGGAAGGAAGGAAGGTCTGTCCCATCTCCTGATGCTGGAGTCCCCTAAGTTGCGTGTGTGTGTGTGTGTGTGTGTGTGTGTGTGTGGAGATTCACCATGTCCATGCCTGGCATGGGCTCTTGTCAGGGACCGCCCGTTCTCTAGTGTGTCATATCTGTCACAAGTTGTGTGTGTGTGTGTGTGTGTGTGTGTGTGTGTGTGTGTGTGAGAGAGAGTATGTGGCGGGGGGGTGGAGGGAGGCGCTCTCGAGTTGGAATTGTGTGATTGATTACTGATTTGTAATTAGCTATCTGTACTGAACGGGGAGAGAGTTCTGCAATTATGGGGACCCTCCATCTCTTGAACTTTCTCTATTGTCATACAGCATCTGACACTTTCTCTGTGCTGTTTACATTAACATTTACGTCCACATTTAGTATCTTATAACTCAGTTTATTCTATTTATACACTACTCTTATGCTACGTATATACTTCTTTACATCCATTTCTACATATTTCTGGCTTGCGTGTTGTACACGGCGTTTGTGTCATTTTCTAAGCCACCTCATTATCCCAGCTTCGAAGGGAAGGAAGTAAAAGCTTAAGCCATTGCCTTACTTTGAACTTAAGAGTCCTCCGAACTGCCCAGATTCACTGAGGCTGTCGACCGTAAGGTATGAAACCACCGACCGAGAACTACTGAACACGTTCTTCAGGTGTCCAGAATGCACTTAGCACACACACACACATGCGTCCCTCCTCTTGCGATACCGTGCTGGCCTCGGGATTCAATCAGCGATGATCCTCGGTGTTTTAAAGAACCCGATGCTGTGTCCTGAGGCTGGTGTTATTGTGTGAGTGTTTTGCAGTTTGTAGATTATTATGAAGGCTGACTTCGACTTTACGGTGGTTGATCTTGGCGGCGGATATTGCCTCATTCTTTTCATTTCCGCATCCTTACCACAACCAGTGAGTAGCCCCCAGGTATTGCATGCGGCATAAAGTACGGTGGTTCATGCCTAAACAGCGCGTTGCGGTAGGCCCTCCTCCTTGCTTAAGAGACTGGGTTTCCCAGGGCGTGTCTCCAGGATGACCCAACCCCACCTTCCCTGAATGGCATGCTCCTCCTCCTGTATGTTGCCGTAATCCTTCTCCTGTAGGATTAGACTAATCTGCAAGAGTCTCACTCACATCGGGCCTCTCTGAGAAATGTCTCGTTTGAGAGAGACCGGCGCGTTCGACTGACACTCGATGGTTAAGTAGAACGTTTCTCGTCGACTCTTAACTTCATTGCTCAAGTGTCTGTTGGTCTCCAGTGAGTCACGGGGGCAGTAGATCTTCCTGGGACTGGTCTCCACCCCTCAGCCGGGATGCCATTACCGCGGAGAATGAGTCTGTTACTCACCTACGCCCACAATCGGCACTGCATTCATCTATCCATCCATCATCTGTCGTCAATCACTTCATGTATCCCTCTCATATGCCTCCTGTCCCCCAGCAACCACGTCCATTCCTATGTCAGTATCTCCAGCAGAAGCTGCTGAGGCTCAGCCCCGGCAGGAGAGGAACCCCGTGCGCCACAAACCGGGCAGTAAACATTCGAATGTTGCTGTTTATAATGTATCTTTTTCAGAAGAGAATCCTCGCGGCGACCCCCTTCCACAAGTTTATTTGCTGTATAATGTGACGTGACGTTGCCGGTGCTAAATTCCTCGGAGGTAGACAAACATGCTCATTATCAAACTCCGTATATCTTTATCTGTCCCTTGCCTCACGGCAGCTTTGCCAGCTTTTGGCAGAAGCTGAACGCTTTTAGATCTATTCATTCTTTCATCTCACAACCACGTAAGTAGGTGGGTAGATGTACAGATGGGGAAAATCAGAGCCGAACAGTGATTAACGGAGGATGGAAGGCAGTAGTACTGATTAGCTTTTATGGAAACGACTTGGCACTTGTCGTCACTCGAACGAGAGTCGTGTAGTTGGAGTAACAGCGACTGAAGGTGACGTTTGAAGCCAGTGGTTGAAGCTGACGACATCAGTCGACATTTGAAGGTGATCCCTTTGTCGGCTCGGGAGAGATGTTGTTAAGTCATTCAGGGTAAACGTGGCGGCCAGAACCCATCAGTGAAAAAACATCCGGAAATTCATGAAATGGGTGTAAACCCCTGAGACTCCAGAGCCACAGAGCTGGCCGGGGGTCTTGGCATAAGCTCTGCCGACACTGGGGGATCCTGTTCGCTACAGTTTATGGAAATTAAGATTTCTTTTTCCTCCTCTTGTAGAAACAGGGTGGCGCTTAGAACTAAGGCTCCTCCTCATAGTAATGGGAGGACTTTAAAGGCTCCTCTTCCTCATAAGGGAGGCCCAAAGGTTCCTCTTTATGAGGAGGTCTAAGACCAAACCTGACGCGGAAAAGACCACGAAGAAGGAAATTTTTCCCTGACGGCAAGAGGAGGCGCGCAAGTCTTTTCAGGTCTTGGTCATGTGACGGGAAGGGAAAGCGTCACACGTCTCTACGTTTTGGTAATATGAGGATTGACATGCTCACCTCACGGCGAGATTTTTTTTAACTTGCGTCCTTAACCGAGCGATTGATCAAACATACTAAGTCTCCAAGGGATGTTAGAGACGCTAGCGTTAGGGAGCGAGTTGACATTGGAATGTGGAGAGACAAAAGGTCTAGATACGTGGAGTTTATTATCTCTCTGAGAGGAGACACTGTCCCCGTGGATTCAGTCACTGCGTGGGTTTAGCACTGGTCTGACACCGGCTAGTTTAACATAGCCAGTCACTGGCCACTTTAACACAGTCGGTCCTTCTCTGGTATGTTTAACGCAGCTACTCTGTACAGTCTAACATAGTCAATGCCCTGTTTAGCTGGTTAGCAGCTTAACATAGCCAGTCGCTGGCATGTTTAACACAGCCACTCTCTGTCCAGTTTAACATAGTCAATACCTAATCTGACTGCCTAGCTTAACATAGCCAGTCGCTGGTCTGTTTTACCATAGCCACTCTCTGTCAGATTTAACATAGTCAATACCTAGTTTAACTGCCTAGCTTAACATAGCCAATCGCTGGTCTGTTTAACATAGTCGCTTAGCCAGTATAGCACGGCTGTCAGTAAAATAACAATGCACGGAGAAGCAGCCAGCATTTAGCACAGCCTGCATGCTTCATACATCGCACAATTTAATCATGAGAGATTCATTATAAAATGAATCGCTCACTCCGATTCCTCTCTAGCTTAAAGGTAACAACATTCGATAGAATATTCTCACACTGCTGTTTAATGCTTCACTGGCTAAGCCGGGGATTCGAAGCCTCATTCTGTAGATTCGAGGTGGTTCAGGAGGGGGTAGTAACAAAAGATCCACTGTGAGCATCCCGAAGCTAAAGATGAGATAGTCAGAGATGTCTTATTTCGAAATCGTATCTACGTCTTTTCTGTGATGCCACAGTGGCTAGGAGAGCGGACGACTAAGGGATGCCTTCTCGCTGGACAGAACGTGGTGTCTGGAAGATTCTTTTCCCCCCGCTCTTCTCTTTTCCTGAAACGGCTGAAGCTGCGGGAACACAGTGCGTTACTGACTCTGTCAAAGGGCCTGCCTGTCTTCACAGTCGTGAAATATGAATGATTTAATTACGGAGATAGACAGGTGCAGAGACAGACAGAGTAATCTCTTTAATGATTAATACAACCAAGTGAATAGATGAATAAGAGAGCTGAAATTAATGGCAGAGTCAAGACAAGTAAAGAGACCTGTTCGGTTGAGCATTCTTTTCTTTGTGTGAAATTTGCCGGGTTATTAAATGATAAATTTTGACATTTTTCACTCAAGATTCTTTATGATATTTATCATAATTGGTAGGTGAAGGGCTGTGTTGAGTCTCCTGAGTTCTCTTATATGAGAATTTGTATGTTACTATGTATATTCTGCAAGGTCAGAGGTCAGAGGTCAAGTGCTAGGGGGGGAAAATACCGCCTCTAGTAGATGCTAAATATCCGTCGGAAAACTACTGTTGATTTGGATCTAAGGAAAAAATCTAATATAATAATTACACTGAATTCCGACATGACAGTGATACGGGCTTAATATCATTTAGCAAAGGTACGCCAACTTCAACAGCCACAGTTTTTAAACCAGTTTAATGTTGGGAATTACGTTAGACAACACTGTTGTCAGACATAGCACTATTTATACGTATCTTTTTTCATTTTAGAGTAGAATGCCTTTGAATATTATTATATATGCTCTTGATATTAAAGTCTGTTTATAAACGGAGCTTCACTCCACTGAAATTTGCAGTCAAAGTCTGTTGATAAATGCAGCCTCACTCCACTGAAATTTGCAGTCAAAGTCTGTTGATAAACGGAGCCTCACTCCACTGAAATTTGCAGTCATAGTCTGTTGATAAACGGAGCCTCACTCCACTGAAATTTGCAGTCATAGTCTGTTGATAAACGAGGCTCCTCCATTCCACTGAAATTTCCAGTCACCATAAGAGCGAGGCTTCACGAAGGAGATTGTGAAATTTCTATTCAGAGAAGTCAATTAGCCATTAATTAAGAAAAAAGGGACGCAGGTCCTCGCCTCGCTCTGTGTCTGGCACTTATTATTTTGTCCTGAAGATCAAATTAGGAAAACCCTCTCTCTCTCTCTCTCTCTCTCTCTCTCTCACCGGAGACGCCCTCAAAGCTCTGGATGCAGATGACGAGGACAGCCAGAGACGACTGGAGGGTAGAGAGGAGAGCAGTTGTCAGCCAACAGTCCAAATGATCTATACATCTTACCGATAAAGGAAAAGGAATATCGTTAGCGGTGTATAATGAAGCCATGCGCCTGAGTGGTACGTTACCAACCCCTCTGCTGCTGCTGCCGGCAGGGACGCGCCCTCACCCTCGACATTATAAACATTAGTGTCATCTTCCTCTCCTCCCATAGCCTCAGGACGGAGCACTCCCAAGCGATGGAGGAGTTATAGACCTGCCGTCCCTCAGGGTCGTATAAAGTCTCTCTCTCTCTCTCTCCTTCACTGGCTGCTTTTCCCCCGTTCGTCCATGTCATACATTAAGATTCGACAGGTCCAAGGCTGGCATAGGCTTGGTAGGCTGTCGTGTCAATGACAGCCCGTTCTTCGGGGTGTCATTACTGCCTTAGATTGGGTGGTCGTTTTTGGGTTGACGTTACTGGCAAAGGTCGGGTTTGCCAGTAACTACCACATGGTGGATGCGTGTTCTCGATTTGCCTTACTGGTTGGTGGCAAGGGTGTTTGTTCTAGATGTACCATTACTGGCACGAGTCGCGCCTCAACGCACGACACCACAGCGTCACAGGCGGAACGTTTTCCTTGAGCTCAGCGTTGCCGACGGACACCAGCACGCACCTCCTCCTCCTCCTTCCTCCTCCTTCTCCTCACTGGACGTTCCCAGCGCCTCGTCTCTCCCGAGCTCTTTTCCCCCCAGTCTTGCGAGAAAGCTTCGCTACATCGGCGCCACAACTCTCAGCGAGCCATTACACGCTGGAAGACCCGCTCCTCCTCCTCCTCCCCCTCCCTCCGCTCCGCAGCGCAATTTCCAAAGGAGGTCCATCATCCCCCACCCGCCCCCTCGAGTTCGACTCCTTGTTGCTCTTGCTGCGTCGCGAGCATAGTCTGCCATGATCGGAGGTTCCATTTTCTTACGGACTCAATTTTCTTAGAAGCTGAGTTCTCTCCTCTCCCGTCGACGGCGGAAGGGTCGCGCTGTCCAGATAAATGAGTTAAGAATGGTAATAAGGCCCAAGAGGGTGGCATACGTTGTCTCTGAGAGATGCGAGACGCGGGCCATTCTTGTGGCCGAGTAAGAGGGAGAGAGAGAAAGAGAGAGAGAGAGAGAGAGAGCTGGTCTCTCTGTCTGTCTCTGTCTGCCTGCCTCCCTTCCTCCCTCCCTCTCTCTCTCTCTCTCTCTCTCTCTCTCTCTCTCTCTCCTTCTGGGCGCTGGACGGGGAAGGGCTAGAGTATGTGTCTCTCTCTCTTCTCCCTCTCTCCTCCCGAACGCTTAGCGAAAGGGAGCGGACCAGTCTCTCTCTCTGTCTCTCTCACTCTCTCATCCCTTGGGCGTGTCTGGTGCTTTGCCTCCCGCTTCAGCCTTTACTAGATTATTACGTTAAAAATTCAGGGAAGCGATGAATGATAAATGGAACGTTGGCTTTACTGTTGTCAAGATGGCGTTCTGTGATTTCACTCGTAAATGTTTTATGCCACACAGGCACCCTCTCTCTCTCTCTCTCTCTCTCTCTCTCTCTCTCTCTCCCTCCCTCCCTCCTTCTCTCTCTCAACACATGACAAGGAAGGAGACGAAGAGAGAAAACTTTTGAAGGAAATAACCAGAACAACTCTTCCGTGAATTCATCAGAAGTAAATTACCGGTTAAGATGCAGCTGCTCAGAGTAAAGGGATTCAGAGGGAAGACTTATGGAGGATGATGTAAAGATATTCGAGAAGCCTAGCCAGAGAAAACGTAGGTAGACGGATGAAGGATCCAAGCCTATTTAAGGCTAATAGTCCTGATGCAGATTCTCCATACTTGCTGAAGAGGTTTGATCACCTTGTCAGACTGCTGGAAATAAAGATTCAGTTTGTCCTGTAAAGAAGGGTATAGTGCCAGAGCCACGGAAGTAGTAGTGCCTGTCTTTAAGAAAGCTGACCATAATCACAGGCCGGTCTCTCGACACAGTGCTCAAGCTGAAGATTTAAGGCTGATCTGCCCACTCTTCCAGCTCACGGCGTCTATATCACTTCATGTTTTTGGATGCTGATCAAGCTTGGTGAAGTTGCTCATCAAATCGAGCATCGACTCATGTTCGAAGCAGTCGAATCAAGTCTCGAGACCTGTCTCGAAACGACATCTTGACCACTGGATTCGTATAGTTAGGCTGTTGATCATACTGGCTGAGATTATTTCTCTCATTGGGAGGAAGACATGCTGAACGGTCTGCTCTGATGCCCCGCTATAAATAACTTTAGGTCATGGAAAAGAAGCTTTGCTTCGATGGTCCTTGATCGACGAGTCACTCTTGCACCGGCAGAGTGACCAGAAGAGTCAACTAGTCCTCTAAGAGTCATCAGAAAAATACTCTTTTTTTATATCTCTCCCACCCGTGCAGTCGTCTTCCTTCCCCAGGAGGCGCTCTTGTCCTTCATAAACCATTTCTTTCAGGGGCATCCCCCTCCTAAAGACGCATTCCTCCATTATAGCATCCCCGTCCTCCTCAGGACACGCCCTTCTTTTCTCTCGAATCCCGGTCTCCACTTAGGGCCTCCTCTCCCTCCCCTGTACAACCCTCTTCCTGACACCCAATCTTTCCAACGTCTCCTCCTCCTCCTCCTCCTCCTCCTCCTCCTGCATCCCTCAGGCCACCACCACCACCACCTCTACCTCCTCCACCTCCTCTATCTCCATCAACTGCCTATGATCCTTCGAAGCAGAAATAAAGAACATCCGTCCGCAGAGACCCCCAGGTCGCGAAGGTACCCCTGCAACGTATTGATCTGTGGGTGGGCCACATCGCTTGTTGTGTGACCTGCCACAAGTTTCTGAGCCATAAACAAAACACAATCAGAATACATGGCTGCTGGAACCGATGTAGGATCCGGCCGGCTATTGTTTGAGTGATCGTTCCTTCTCCTCACCATGTGCCGGGATGTGGCAAGGGGAGGTTGGTTGGCTGCCTACACCCCCCTTTTGGCATGCGTGGTCTTGTCTGGTTTAGCCTGTGAGTCGCACGATGCTACTGACGGAGTCCGTCACCGAATTGTACCCCTGGACACCTCTGATCCGTTGGGTCAATTCGCCACATGTAACGACGTATCTTCTTGACACAGCCACACGCGTTTCTGCTCCTGGAAATATCTACCAGTCATTTGTTTCTGCTGCTCGCTCTTTAGCCTCGTCGCGGATGCGTGTCTGTTCTGAGGGGTATATATTTTTTTCATTAAAGTCTTCCAAGCTATCTTTACCGGTTTTCTTTCGTCATCTCTCAACTAGCTGTCTGGGTTTTCTTGTCGCTGATTCCTTTTCCTCTTCTAACATTCTTCCTGTGTTGGGGGAGACGTGACTGATTCCACCCAAGAACAGAGCTCATCTCTTCACTGTTCTCAAACTCAACGACGAAGATTTACCTCAAAGCCGTCGTTATCATCAACCCAACAGAAATTGTATCGAGGAATGCATGGCTAACCTCCCAGCCGTCCGCTGAATAACTAACGCAGTTCGGGTGGCCTTTGATTCACTCGAAGTAATAACTTGTTTGACATCATGTAAGTGGCAGGATCCAGCCCGATAGCCTCTTAGGGACAAATTCCAGTGAGTGTGGGCGAGGCTCCGTCGTCGTGGACCGTTGCCATCACCCATCTCGACCGGAGAAGAAGGGTTTTATCACGCCAGTCTTAACCTCATGAAATTCAGTGTCTAAGGCTTCGGTCATTCTGGCTTGGATGATGGCCTTGAACTCATTACCTATGGGGCTTTTAAGACCAGTGCTCCAACACTGACCTGAACCCATGACCCATGCTTAGTGACCTTAATCAATGATTCGTGAGACCGAAGACGAGCGAGTGTTCCATCCTTGTCTTAATGATATCGCTAAACAATTAGCTTCTAGCCAACAGATGAGTTCTTGTGGCCATCGGCAGAACACCAGGCGTAATAACGTCTCCTATAACCTAGTACTAAAGGCCGAATAGTGAGGTCAGATCGTTGAAATGACAGCCGTGCAAAATAACTGGTACTTTTCAACACTCAATACCCGCTCACGGATATTTCAAAATATACATAGCAATATGCATAATGTGATTCGTGATAAATACCATACCTAAATACATACGTAGACATAGGTATACACAAGATATGCATACAGTGGCATACGTATACACAAGATATGCAGTGAGTGCTATATGTTCTTTTATGTGGTAAGCGAATTGAGGTCAAAAGACACAAACGGATCCTCATACTCGCCTCTTCATCTTATCTCTTTCTTTCTCTCTTTCCCGATCATTAAAGGCATGTGGAAATCATTAGCCTCCATGTCGCCTGCTGACCATCTTTCATATTTCATCACCCCCAGCCCGCTGCAGTGCTGAGTTCATATCCAAGTTATCGTTATACACGCAATAGCGAATTTCCATTTTTTGATATAAGTCGATGGAGTTCAACCGGTCTCCCTGGGTCAGTGGCTTCAAATGACGTTTGTAAAAAGTGGGTGATGTCACCAAAGCTAGTGGGTCAGTGACTTCAGCTGACGGTTTTAAAGTCGGTGATATGTCACGCAGACTCTCTGGGTCAGTGACTTCAACTGGCGGCCGTTAAGTCGGTGATGTCACCCACACGGCCTGTGTCTGTGACTTCAACTGACGGCTCTCAAGTCGGTGATGTCAACCACAAGCCGTGTGGGTCAACGACTTCAACTGACGTCCACACACCCGGGTGACTTAGATAAATATTCCTGCACATAAGACAAGAAACCATGAAATTTTGTGTTATTCTTATTATCCTCGTTTTCGTTTATCCTTACGTTTTCTAAAACCTGGAATCCAAGCAGAGCTTCAGGTTTTGGTATTCTAATAGAAACGTCCTTATTCTCTGGTATGTTTCTTACAGAATAGATACCGTGGGGTTCTCAGAATCTTAGGAATGATTCGGGAAGTTCTTGAGGGGAATCTTAGCTATCATAGGGAATCACGCAATTCACAAGTATTCAAAAACAATGGGAATCTTTCGTGATTTCTTTGGAAGTTAGAGAAATTTTTTTGAAACTCTGAGGAATATTGATAGTTTACGTAAGTTGGCGGGGAATCTTAGGAGTTTTCAAGTCCGTGGGGTTGGCCTAGGCTTTGGGATTTTTGGAGTCACAGAAGTTTTCAAGAGGATTGGGATGGAAACCTCTTGTTTCGGATATTTTTGGAGTTATAGATGTTTTCAGGGAAAATTGGGATGCAAATCTTTGCCCCGAGGGCTTTGGAGTCACAGAAATTTTCAGAAAAATTTGGGACAGAAGTCTTTTGTTTGGCATTCTTGGAGACAAAGACATTTGAGGAAAGTTGGGATGTAATTCTTTGCTTTGAGATCTTTGGAGTCACAGAAGTCTTCAGGAAAGTTGGGATGGAAAGTCGTTTCTTTGGGATCTCTGGAGTCAAAGAAATTTGCGAACGACGAGAATGACAGCCTTCTGAAAAATGTTAGGAATCCTTGAAAGTCTGGAAACACTATCATGTTGTTTTTAAACAATTTAAGAAATCATCAGGGAAAACAATTTTCATTATTAGAATAATTTTCTTTTTTTTTTCTTTTGAGACTTGTGATAGTCTCTCAGACTCAGAATTTCAGTTTGACAATTGTTAAGGTGAATGTGATTTCTATTTTTGCTGTGTGGGTAAAAAGATACTGAGGGAGTACTAGCTGCATCGCTGGGCTGTGGGCTGTGTTCACTGGGGTATGACAGTGCCGTGGGCTGTGTCACTGGGATGTAATAACTGGACTTAACAGTGCCACTGGGATGTATCACTGAGATATATCAGTTTTCACTGGGATGTACCATTGGGATATAAGTCCCACTGGGATATACCATTGGGATACTTCTTGTCATGTACGTCAGGTGACTGGGAGGGGGGGGGGAGGGGGAGGAGGGGCGGCGGTAGGCACCAAAGCGGTGGCGATATGTTATACATTTACTGTGTACACAAAAGCATTCTCTTGTTTGATAATGAGTTTACGGTGTTTAAGGTAATTTACCGTCGACTAGTAATTATGGTAATAAATATTTTATGATACCGGAAACTTTTAGGCGTTCCAAATATGTGTGCGCGTTTGTTTCTGTGTGTTTGTGGGTTTATATGTGTCTGCCGTGTGTGTGTGTGTGTGTGTGTGTGTGTGTGTGTGTGTGTGTGTGTGTGTTTATGATAATTCGTGGTTGTCACCATGCCTAACTTGTCTGAAGATTAAGAGCCAATTAGATCTTCGGAAAATTCATTACTAACTTTTTATTACATCGGTGATGACCATCATACAGCTGGCACTGCGGTGGTTGGCCTAGGTGTGGCGCGCTATTGCTTGGTGCCAGTCGTTATTGGAACTGTCGTTCGCCATCCTGGAGGTCTCTCTAATGTACTAAGCGCCAAAGACGTCCTTCGTAAAATAGATCAGATTTGTAGTGAAGCATAGAAACTGGAAGACTCCCGTTCATATATCTTTCCATTTATATCCTACTAATATCACTTGATTGACTCAATTTATTCGACGCTTCGTAAAAGATATAACAACTCTTATCGTTATCAGTTAAAGCAATTACGCGGTATATGAAAAGTAATCATTTGCTCTGTGTTTCTCATCGGCCACCAGCTTCGTCCTCATCAAAGGCGAGAGTATGAGAAAGAAATGAGAACCAACATCGCAGAGATTTATCGCATCGTTTACTCCAGCCAGAGATGTAAGAGGGTTCAGGCTGAAATAGCATGGCTGTTGCTTCCGTCAGGAAGGACGGCGTGGGTCTGTTAAATCAACGTCGTCATCGTCTTCGACCTCCGCGTCCCTCACCCCGCGAAGACCTTGGGCCTGCCAGCCAGCCAGCCAGCCAGGCAAGGCGTCACGTACTACACCATCTTGAGGCCAGTTATATATATATCTCTCTCTCCTGCAGCAAGAGGAGGAGGAGACCAACTCGACACCAGACCTCATTCACAGACCAAGCCATGTATCCTCAGCGCCTCAGCGAGATCCAGTCAAATACATCACTCGCATCGAGCGTGCTTGAGTCATCTCCAACAACAACATTCGAACACGACGTAGCCATACATCTGCAACACAGATGCTTGTTGTGCTTCTGTCATTCGGTTCCTCCTGAAGAATGTATCACGCAGCAGAGTCAGCCACAGGAAGGGCATGTATCCTTAAGACGTAAGGTACATCCCTGCCGCACGGTCATGTTAATCAAGCCTTCCTTCCTTCCTCACCTCTCAACCAGCAGTGAAACCACTGATTATCAAATCACTTAGCGAGTGAAAAGAAAAGATTCCGAACGTCCATTCGAGATCGCCAGCGCGTACTAGTACCAACACCCTCACCGTATTTCTATAAGGATCCGTACGTAGACTTAAGGTGGAGCTTGGAGGGCCAAGTTGAGGTTTTGGAGAGATCCAGTGGCCAAATAGGGACTTGGAGGGACGGAAGACTGACCCAATTGAAGTTCAGATCAATGGAGAGGAGTAAATTAGAATGATATAGATGAATGTAGCCAAGTCGAGGTGTAAAAGAGGCTTGTCCATAATCTTAGCATGCAATTCCTACCTACTGCTCGTTCTTCTCTTCTCCTTAATTTTAACAGACACATCCTCACACATTTATATGAAATGGCTCTGCCTTCAAGTATGCAACCAGCTGCCTCCCATTCCTTACCAGCTTATCTTCTACCTCCTGTTCCTTACCCTAGTTGTGTCCGCTGTTCTTCTCATAACCTGAACCGATCTCTCTCCTCCTACGCTTGCCATACCCAGGTCAGGCACCGCCTATCTGGGATTACCTAGTTGAGGTTCCCTAACAGGTTAATTCATCTAGAGTTCCTTAGACACCCTGATCACCCTAATTTCTTCCATGCTGTTGAGATCTACCGATAGCTTGTTCTTTATTGGGCCACAGTACCGAACTTGATCCTTTCAAAATTAGATTTATTATTCCGAACAGTCTAAGGCTCTGGTGTCCTGGCTTCGCTATTCAGAACCACAGCGGCCGTCAGTCTGAATGTGAACGGAGAGAAGTTTGGAGGAAGCGGAGTGGTTCAGATACCTAGGAGTGGACGTGACAGCGGATGGAGCCACGGGCGCTGTAGTTAACCATTGGGTGGGTGAGGGGGCGGCGCGGGCTAAGGCGCCGGGTGCATTGAAGAATGTGTGCGGAAGGGGACTGTCAGTGCCTCACGCTTCCTCTGTATATCACAGTCTCGTATGTACGTTAAAAGGGGAGGATGGAAGTGGGTTCAGTTTGTCATGAAAGCCAACATGCCCAGTTTTAGGGCTCATAAGTACTATAAAAAAGGCTGGTGTGTATTTGTGTGTGTGTACGTGTGTGTGTGTGTGTGTGTGTGTGTTTGTGAGAGAGAGAGAGAGAGAGAGAGAGGGTGTGTGCATGTGTGTGTGTGTGTGTGTGTGTGGTGGTCAGCGCTCGTAAAGTATCATCAATAGGTCATGAGACACACACTCTCCCTCCCTCCCTCCCTCCCTCTTCCTCCCTCGTGCCACTCACCCTCAGCTCCCCTCCCTCCCTCTCCCCTCTCTCCCTTCCCCCTTCATAATTATAGGCAGGCGCCATCCCCGCCCCCCGCCCTTGAGCCAATATGAAACGCGATATCTCCGGCCACGCCGGTGAACAAGGAGCTATTCCTCTCATCACAACCCACAGTAACTTGCTCCGGCCGGAGATACGTCGCTAGCAGCGCTATCAGCCCTCCTCCTCCTTGTCCTCCTCCTCCTGCCTGTCCTCCTCCTCCTCCCCCTCCTCCTCCTTCTTGTCCTCCTCCTCCTTACCCTCCTCCTTGCCCTCCTTCCACTTTGCATATAAAATGTTTCTTTACATATGCTCGGTGAGGAGAGGGGCGGGGCGCCCCCGCCGCCCCGTTTGTTTTCGATGGGACAGAGCGTGACGGGGCGGACGGACGGACGTACGGACGGACGGGTGCGGTAGAAATACAGGTATGTATGGCAGGCGTTAAGACGGGAGGAGCGGGGGCAGCGGCGGGAGATGTAGCGTGATTAGACGGGAAGGCAGAGTGGTGGGTGTAGCGTGGGACGGAAGGGGGGGGGGGGGGTGGGGGGGAGGGGGGGGGGGGGGGGGGGGGGGGGGGGGGGGGGGGAAGCAGTGGGAGGTGTAGCGTGAGACGGGGAGCCTCTCTGATGATACCGCCCTAGACATACGAAGAAGATCTCTCACCTGTTTGAGTAACAGAGAGAGAAACAGAGAGACAGAGACAGAGAGAGAGAGACGAGTCAGAGAGAGACAGAGAGAGATAAAAGGTGCTAGCAGCCTCTCCGAGTGCTGTTGTTCGGTACGCCTTTTTCTGAATACTAGAGAGACAGCGTCGCTCCCTCATTCTCACACCCACTGTCGGAGCGGGTGCCCGGGGCTGTGTCAGCCGTGTCGAGCTAGCATATGGAGGATTGGACCGTGTCAGAAGACAACGTGCCATAAAGAGAGGAAGGAAGAAACTGCGTAAACCAATGGCTTAATATAGTCGAGTTTTTATCAACCCTCCAGATGATAGTTGACTGTTCTTCTGGTAGTCTGCCATCCTGACTGTTAGTTGACTGTTCGTCTGGTAGTCTGTCATCTTGACTGGTAGTTGACTGTTCGTCTGGTAGTCTGTCATCCTGACTGGTAGTTTACTGCTCTGGCTGGTAGTCAAGCCGTTCCGTTTGGTAGTTTTCCGTCTTGACTGGTAGTACTTTCACTATTTAGGATGGTAGTCTACCGTCGTGAATGGTAGTTTACCATCAAGAAAGTTTAGTCTACCGTCCTGACTGACAGCTAGCCGTCCCAACTGGCTGGACACCATTAACAAAAATGTTTCTGACGTAAAGAAGATATTTTTTTGTTTGCCTTCCAGCGCCATAAAGCCTGTCCCAGTTTCGCAAGTCCTTGTAAGGTAGAAATTGAAATGCTTTACGTCAATAGTAAATGTGTTTTCTTTGCCATCTTTATGGAGACCGACAGATAGCATCATCAAGCATCATCAATCAGTCTCGAGATGACGACTCGTCTGTCTATTGATGACTTATGAATCTCGTAAGGACCACATGTGACTAGACTCCAACAGTCTAAGGATGACTCCATCAGTGATGGAGACCACTCCACCAGCCCGGGACACTACTCCATCAATCTGTAGATCGACCTTCCAGTCTGGAGACCTCTCCATCAATCTATAAACCACTCCATCTATCTGAAAACGGCTCCATCAGCCTGGAGCCTTTTCCATAAGCCTAGAAACCAGTCTGTCGGCCCGAAGGCCACTCCTTCAGTCCAGGTCACTCCATCACCCTATAAATCACTCCAGTTTTCTGGAGACCACTCCCTCACCCTAGAAAACCTCGATTTGACAAGAAAGAACAGAAAGTACTCTTACTTCCCTTGGTATCTTAAGTTTGTGAAACAGGAAGGGAAGAATAGAGAAATTACGATGGAGAGTTATACCAAAAGACTCAACGAGAAGCCGACATCTCCTCTTAGAGGCTTTACTGTCCACCATCCCCGTCTCAGTGGAGGACGCTACACCCACCTACCACTGGCCTCAGTGTAGGACGCACCACCTACCACTGGCCTCAGTGGAGGACACACCGCCCACCTACCACTGGCCTCAGTGGAGGACACACCGCCTACCCACCACTGGCCTCAGTGGAGGACACACCGTCCACCACTGGCCTCAGTGGAGGACGCACCGCCCACTTACCACTGGCCTCAGTGGAGGACGCTACACCCACCTACCACTGGCCTCAGTGGAGGATACACCGCCCAGCCACCACTGGCCTCAGTGGGGGACACATCGCCCACCACCCCGGGCTGTGTTACAGTGTTACAAGAGAAATATTTAGCTGAGTATTTATGGTGAATGCGTGGGATGCCCGCCATGCTTAAAGGTCAAACCCATAAACACTGAGTCCTGGACGTCATGAAAGTTACAGTTAAGACCATTAAAGCGGAGGGCAGGAGGTACCTCAAGGCCGAGGGGTTACCTGTGGATGGAGGTACCCAGGACTGGAGGTACTCAGGGCTGGAAGTACCCAGGGCTTGAGGTACCTAGGGCAGGAAGTAGCCAGGGCTGGAAGTACCAAGGGTTGGAAGTACCCAGGGCAGGAGGTACCCAGGGCTGGAGGTACCCGGGACTGGAGTTACTCAGGGCTGGAGATACTCAGTGCTGGAAGTACCCAGGGCTGGAGGTACCCAAAGCTGGAAGTAACCAGGTCTGGAAGTACTCAGTGCTGGTAGTACCCAGGACTGGAAGTACCCAGGGTTAGAGGTAAATAACGCTGAAAGTGCTCAGAGCTGGAGGTACCCAGGGATGGAGGTAGCTAGTGCTGGAAGTGCCTAGGACTGGAAGTACCCAGGACTGGAAACACCCAAGGCTGGAAGTACCCAGGGCTGGAGGTAGATAGCGCTGGAAGTGCTCAGAGCTGGAAGTACCCAGGGATGGAGGTAGCAAGTGCTGTAAGTGCCAAGGACTGGAAGCACCCATGGCTGGCAGTAACCAAGGCTGGAGGTAACTAGTGCTGGAAGTGCTCAGGGCTGGAAGTACCCAGGGCCGTGGAAGTAGCTAGTGCTGGAAGTACCCAAGACTGGAGGCATTCCTGGAATGGAGTTACCAAGGGCTGGAAGTGTCCATATCCGGAGGCGCCCAGGGCTGGAACCCTCAATAGCGAGTAGTATCCGTCCCTTTGAGTTAAAACCCAAACCTTTCAAGACATCAGTCGCTGGAACTGACACTCATTAACTCTGGGTCCTGGCCGCGAGTGAGTGATCAATTTACGCTTCAGCAAGTCGTAAAAGAGTAAAAGAAATGTAATTTACAAGGACCAGGGGTGACCGGTGGTTACTTTGGCCATTTTGGTGACAAGAGAGACTGAGTATGAGACAGGTTTTGAGTTATTAAGTGAGGAATGAATGTCTCCGTTTACCATCAGGTGTACAAGTCCTCCTCTCCGTCACTCTCTGTCTGTCTTCCTGCCTGTCTCTCTGTCTCTTTGTCACCTTCATCTTAAAGTGGTGGACAGGAATCATTCCATGAAATAAAGATGCTTAAGTCTGAAGGTTTAAACTTGATCTTAGTAGGAGTCAGGCTCTCCCAGCTTTATCTTAGTAGGAGTCAGGCGTCCCAGCTTGATCTTAGTAGGAGTCAGGGCGTCCCAGCTTGATCTTAGTAGGAGTCAGGCTGTCCCAGCTTGATCTTAGTAGGAGTCAGGCTGTCCCAGCTTGATCTTAGTAGGAGTCAGGCTGTCCCAGCTTTCAACAGCAGTCTTTGCATAGCTTTCTAGTGTGGATAGCACGACAGGATTATTACGATTATCGTCATCATCACTATCATATTGATCATTATGATTATCATGATAAGGGTGATAATAATGATAATAATAATGATAATGGTGATAATAATAGTAGTGATGATAATGATAATGATAATGATGATAATGATAGCAGTGATGATAATGATAATGATAATAGATAATGATAATTATGATAATCCGTAACGATGATTATGATAATGATAATTGTAAATGAGAACTGTACTAGAACTGTTACCCAATGAGAGGCAGTTGCTATTCATACTAATTCCGTCTCCAGACTCATACAGACATCCAATCTGTGCTTAAAGCTTTCTACAGTTTTTTTTTTTTTTTTTTACACTTTCTGACCTATTGAACAAGTTATTCCATTCATCAACAACTTTGTTTCCAAACTAGTGTTTTCCTGTATTATTCTTTTTTTTTGTATGTTTTATAGATCTGAACTTTGCAAGTTTAGAATATTTATTTATTTCTTTGCGAGTTTTGTCTCTCTAAAGTGGATACTTTATTCACAACAGCTCCAATACCACCGCGTCTTTTTCTTCTTGAGGAATGTAAGTTTACTTTCCCTCCAGGTATTTCACATGACAGATACCAATTATCGTGTCTCGTCCTTTCCCCCCACCCTCTTCTGCGTGAAGTCGAGAGAGTTGATGTATCCCATCCTGTTATACGATAGTCCCCCTCCCCCCTTCCCCCTCCCCCCTCTAAGGGCTTGCACTGCATGGCCAAGGTGAGGTCTCATTAAAGAGAGAGAGAGAGAGAGAGAGAGAGAGAGAGAGAGAGAATCCCTATTCATCTATTCGCTTTATGTCGGAGTTTTTTTTTTTTTTCATATACTTTGTTGCCTCCGGGATTACGCGAGTGTTTGCCAACACAGACCAAGACTTCCCTCCTCCCACTCGTTAACGAGTTCACAGTAGCCTTGTCGCTGTTACAGATGGAACCCACCCCTTCCCTCCTCCTCTCCCTGTTTACCTCAGCTAGTATCAGGCTGTGTTTGACTTTAAGCCAATTTGATTTCCTGGCAATGTCTGTAATTTGCTAAGGTCATCTTAATTGCAGTGATGATTATAGTGATGATGATAGTAAGGACGATAACGGTGATGATGATAATGATGATGATAGTAATGATGATGATGATCATGATATTAATGGTGATGATGATGATAATGATGATGATAATCGTCTTTCTCTTTAGGCGTCAGGAAGAAACGAACAATGATTATGATAATGATAATTACAGCAATGATAACAGACGGTAATTATTGTAAAAATAATAGCTATAGTGATGATAATGATGATAATAATGATAACAATGATGATAACGATAATGATAATAATCGTCTTTCTCTTTAGGCGTCAAGAAGAAACGAATAATGGCTTCATCTGCACACATCCAATGTCATGTATAATACACAGAAATACTGCTAATGATAACATTACTATCTTTTTAGATATGATCTGTAATATAACACCACTGCTGTCCACATTATTATCAATATTGCTCTTGTAAATACATTAGGGAAAATCGTAATTAACATTATCAAGTCTTTCATTTATCATTTTTATATTCATCATTTTAATGATCTCAATCACCATGAAAATATAGAGTATTATAATTACAATCATAAATGATTATTATTCTTGCTATTGGTATAAATATAATTGTTAATGTAATCGTTACCACTCTTATTACTGATTTTATTCGAATTATCTTCAGATATGTTGATATCATTCAGACGAACCATCGTGCGTAGTGAATGACTGATAACGTTACAATGTCTTAAGAATTTCGGTACAGAGCTATTCGCGCAGTTGACCGGTTAGTTTCAGCCTCGGTGTATTATTACGACTTTCAACTGGCGAAATGTTATTCTCCTGGTTGATCCAGTGGTTTGCCATTCTGAGTGCAGGGCATCAGTCATTGACGGACCGATCATCGGCAAAGACTTAGAAGGGCTGTGCATAAATCCTGATTGTGTGTGTGTGTGTGTGAGAGAGAAAGAGAAAGGGAGTTAGACGATCTCTCTCTCTCTCTGTCTCTCTTTCTCTCTCGCTCACACACACACACACACACACACACACACACTCTGTAGACCTAACTCCTGAAGGTGGAGAAGTTTGTAGGAGGAGAGGAAGAGGGAGAGAATCCCGAAGGTCTGCTGCAATGGAAGAGAGAATGAGCCGTCAAAACAGTCATTCTTCGTGTGACTGGAAACCACACACCATTCCTGGCTTCTGTCATGGTTCTGGTATATCATGCGTAAACGTATCCCAGTATGATCCCAGACGTTTTGGGATGATATTTACGTCGATAGAACAACAGCCCCTGAATTCGATGACACTGCAGCTCCCCGCTGGCTTCCCCATCGAGAGGTGTTGAAACCCACCGACATGCGTCCTCTTCTTTTCTTGGACTCGGATCACTTTCGCTCCACCAGTTGAGTTTCCAACCGGACGTCCGCCTGAAACAAAATAAAAACAACAACTACTCTGCCAACCTCTTGTGTGGGACGGTGTCAGATGCCTTGCTGACGTTCAAAAACCACGCAGTTCGCCCATCCATCCTCTTCTGACTAGAGGTCAGTCTGTTGTAGGAGTTTATAGAGATTTGTTGAGTAAGACATTCACCTTTTTTCTCCCCTGAGACTTTTTGATTATCTTTTCCGACGTTTTGGAAAGCCACACACTCGACCAAGGTAGTTGCCTGTCGTCCTATGCATTTCTTGGATTTCTCCACTTGAATTTAAGCACGATATATTTTCTCTTCCACTCCTCTGGTACGAAGCTCTCTCTCTCTCCCAGTTCTTATTTTCTATCAACATCTCTCAAGCGGTCTCTGTAGTAATTCTGCAGACTTCTTAAGTATATGACGAGAAAATCAATTTAGCCCATGAGTCTCATGTGGATAAACATATTTCAATAGTCTACTTACGTTCTCTTGTTTTTATAATTTCAGCGTTTTCCGCAACCCCTTCCTGTACACATCCTAGGAATCTGAATCTCCATGACCCTTTCATCTCCGTGTGAGTCACGGTATATTCGGTCAGTGAGAAATGCAACAGTACTGCAGAAGAGAGTTGTTTCCCCTGCCTCTTGCGCCATCGTGGTTGTTACTCTCATTATATTCAGAGAATAATTGCTCCGGCTCTTTAAAAACTTTGCCAAAAATCGTAAATCATCAACACCATTATGCAAGCTTTTTTTTTTTCCCCCGTTGTTATTCTTCCTAATGATATTTTTTTTTTTCCTCTCACGGCTTAAATGGACCATCCAACGGTATTTTGCTGATACCTTAAATCGTTCTTTGCAGGAAGAGTAGACCTCTATGCTCATTTGTTTTCTTTATTCGTTGTCCCGTACCTCCCCGAAAGGATGTGGATACGTTTCATCTCTTGATTGAGTATTTTTTCCTCAACAGTGGCATTAATGTGGTTGGGGGGGGGTCTTCGAAATGTTCGTTCTTAAAGTACCACACACACACACACCTACCTCCACAGACCATTGATCCATCACTACCATTCACTTACACTTATTATTTTCAGTCGTACTCGAGCAATCGCTTAACACAGACCTGTCCCCTCGTGCAAGGGAGTAGGACTAATCTGCTTGCTTCTAGTCTCTTTGAAGGTCCTCTTGTATCTGATTTTTTGCTGGTGTTTTCTTGCTCATGCTGTTTTCTTTTAGTTGTTTCTTGCTCTTTCTTTGGTCTGCCTCTTCTGACGAAGGACCCACCCACTGAATTCCTGACGAAGGCGTAAGCTCCTCAGTTAGATCTGTAGCCACGTGGTTACTACACGACCAAGTTTTTTCTTACAACCCAATTTTTAAGTGTGATTCTTTGGCTGGACCCTTGTCCATTTTTCTTGTCTCTAGTCTCTTTACGAAGTCTGTGTTTTCACCCTCACGTATTCGGTCTTAAATACCTTCCACCTGCGAACGTACACTTCTTAATTGTATTTCTCATAATAGAGTCGTGCGAGATCCTGTCTGGAGCTTCATGTATTTAAATTTCCAATGTCACTCTTTCGTATATATTTACGGATGTCTGTTCCAACCCAGTATGTGTGTTCCTCAACTTCAGAATTATTTTTACAAATCGCTGTCTTCTTTAACCTAAGTGTTGGTCCATGATGGATGATATTAGGCACAAAACAATGCTAACCCAACATTGTTCTCTTACGATATGGTCAGAAAATTCAGTGTGTGTGTGTGTGTGTGTGTGTCTTTATACATGACATACTGACATACAGGCGTGTGTATATATATATATATATATATATATATATATATATATATATATATATATATATAGACGGAGAGAAAACACAACACGCACCAATT